>CAUZXS010001590.1:0-25000 GCA_963585895.1 Sepioteuthis lessoniana | reverse complement strand
AACGAAAAAAGTTGAGAAAGAAAGAAAGATTGTGAAAGGAAAGAAGAAAGATGAATACCCCCGCAAAAAAAAAAATAAATAAATAAGGACGAAGGAAAAAGACGAAAGAAAAACAGAAGAGAAAAATAAAAAGATACTAAAAGCGAATGAAAAGGAAAGAGAGATAATGCGAGTGAATGAGATTGATGTTGGTGGCGAAGGAGGGGAAAGAGATGAGTATTTAGAAGGAGTAGGAGGATCTACCTTCCCCGTCTTTCTCTCTCTCTCTCTCTCTCTCTCTCTCTCTGCTAGGGTGGCTTTCGCAAAAGCACAGGGTCACTAGGTTCTATAATATCCTTGTTACTTTGAGCGCAAGGCTGTAAGTAGCTCAAGCGAGAGAGAGAGAGAGAGAGAGAGAGAGAGAGGGAGAGGGAACTATAATAATCTTTCTCTAGAATTTGACTCATGAGTAGCCTCCCCCACCTCGTCTACCACCAACACCACCGCCACCACCAAAAAGTGTTGAATCTGTATATACTTTTTTTAACAGGCCTCACATTACAAGTACGTAAGACTGCCATAGCACTAATACACTGACTTCAGAAATGCCGAGTGAAATCTATAAATAAACGCGTAGGTAAGCTCAGCTTAGTCTGGCATAAGGCCACTAATATTGTGCCCTTGGTGGAATCATTCTTCCAGAAGTATGCAAATCTACCTCGCCAACCAGTAAACTGCAACTCCACGAGAAGTAATTATTTACTGAATCATCTTAAGTTTGACACAAGGTCACAAAAAAAGCACTTAAAAGAAAAAGATCACTTTGATAAACTAGTTAGAAATTTTTTTCCCCATTTCATACAATGACCAACATTTAGTTTAGTTTCTTTGTGTAATGACATATCAACCCTCGTAGGTTATTTAATGCCGAAGCCATCCTTCCAGAAGAACATCACCGATACTATTTAACCCATAGCTAAGAGAATAAGGGGTTTCATACTTTTCCCTAAGGGTATTTGTCTGAAAGTGAACGTAATACCACGACTGGAGTTCGAACTCGCTTACTACGATTCCGCTGTCCAACCATTACACCACGATGACACTGCCCCACTCCAGAAAATTTACTTTTGTTTTAATGTACTGTTGCTACTTACTAAGTTTATCTTACATGTGTGGCACAATGTAACACGTAAGTATGGTGCACTTAGAGAGAATCGAACTCACTACTAATGGTCAACTAATATCAAGCTTTCTAACACTTACATAACGTGAAGTAACTTTAATATACAATACATAAGTTGTAAGTTGACCGACTGTAATCGCTGGCGACCTGAATACTCCTTTTACAATACCTACTACCCCGAGGTATAGGGGATGGCGCGACAGCTTTCCCTAAATTGCTCCATTTACCCTTGATCTGTACGTTATAATGCTGAGTGTTAGGCAAGGACACATGAAATACCATTTTTTGAGTTTTTAGTTTGACTCAACCTGGGATGGAACCAAAGTTTCCCGGACCATTGGCGAACACTCTAACCATTATGCCAATGAGACGGTCAGATAAGAGTAAGTTTCTGTTATTTCTTTCCTTGCTTCATTTATTTATGATTATTCTGTGTTTTTCCCACCAACTCTAAGCGGAGGTTTTTCACTGAAGAGAACAGGGACACCAAGTCTCTTAAGATTTCCGGAACGGTTTCAAACCTTCCTCTAATTTCTAATTCACACAGACTCTTTTCCAAGTTCTTGGGTTCTGTTCCGAGGGCGCCAACCTCAATGTTCCATGACTTTTTCAGTTTTCCCCCAAAGTCTTGGTATTTGCTTTCTTTATTTTCCTTCCTAGTGCGGTAAAATCCACAAGTTTCTTATCTTCTTATAAATTCATATTTGGTCTGGTCTTCTGGTCAGGAATGGAGGATCCATTTGTATCCCAGAGTCCCAGAATCTGGTTTCTGCATATTTTACTTGTCAGCAGGATCAAATTTTTATCTCTTGCTCAATTCTCAGTTGATCACCCTTTCTACCCAATCATGCTTACTCTTGCATTGCTTTTGTGCCAGTTTTCTGCATTCAATAATTATGTAATTAATCATTTCTTCTCTAATACCACATAGCTTAGACTCTTTTTTTAAAACTGAACAGTGATAAAGTTCCAAAATTACAAATTAATGATCGACCATTACATGACACTTTCTCTAATATTGGAGAAATGTGGCCGATGGCAGAATTTTAGCTCATTAAAGGTGTAATTTTAATGATGTTGAAGACATGATTTTAAGACATAACTGTATGATTTCTCAATTCGTTTTTATTACTATTTAAAGTTTTGTCATCTCAAGTTTCTACACCAAATACATCAAAAATCGTATTTTATTCATTTGCCGAATACAACCGACTTGAAATGAAAATAATTCAAATAATAAGTCGACTAATATATAAAACAGGATCTTTATATACGAATAAAATTCTCATTCTACTAGCTGATAGAAAAGTAACCCTTTATTGAACAGACAAATGTCCAGATAAAGAAATCCAAGTTCTCCTCAAAACTAGCATGGAGACATGCTCTCAGCATAGATAAGTAGTTCCAACTGCATTCTCCTCAAAACGAGAGTATATATATATATATATATATATTTACTCAACCCCTCCGCTCGGGCAGGATATGACACAAGGTCATTTTTTAAGCGGGGTTTAACAGGTTTGAATTCCGAGTTTTCCTTCTCCTAGACTAGTTGCCTCACCAAGGCTGAAGAACCTAGTCTGCCCTACTATTTTACCCATAGCTGGAGGGAGAATAATTGGATTCATATCTTTCCCAAGGGTATTATTGCTATGTGAAATGCAATCAGTCTCGTCCAGGATTTGAACTCATGTCGCCGTGTCCATTTCCTACAACGATAACCATTACACCACTGGCACCTCATATATATATATGTATATATAGTGATTGAAAAGAAAGTCCGTATTTTAAATTTCTTCTCATTGATTTCTTAACTATGATTTTTACAAGAAATGAAATTTGAGTGTTTTCAAATAGAGAATTACTTTTCTAACACTTTGTATATGCAGCCGAGATTCGACAAAAATGGCATATCGTTGGGAGACTTTTATTAGACCAATAATACGCTTAAAGTGTTAGAATATAAAGCGGTTTCCAGTCGAATTTGCAAGTGAATCATGATTTTATGCAATCGAAATTTGCACTGAAAGTTATTTTTTTTTAATCATCCAAATTCTCGATATACCGGAGACTGTAATAAACTACTATTTAGAATCCTTCATTCCATCCTAAATAGAAACATCAATATCATCATGGACAGCTGTTAACTATGGAATGCTATTTAGAATCTGTTGTATAGTGGCTCGTACCACGTGACTTCCGGTATCTCGGAGGAATAAAAGACGTTGTGTTTCTTAAGCACGGCCAGTACTGAAAGATCTCGGTCAGTAGTAAGACCAATTTCAGATGTAACACCGACAGCGCGAAATTCATAATATTTGTTGGACTGTACCGCTTCAGTTAATAAATAGTTAACTCTATTTCACTGTTTATCTATTCCTTACTACGATACAACAGAATCCTTCAATCCTTCCTAAACAGAAGTATCAATATCATTATGGACAGTCGAAGAAATCGATCCACGACATCACAAATTTTGACGATCCATCGAATTCTAGAAGGCGTTCGTGCAAAAAACCTCGAAGCAACAATATTATTTGTAGACTTCTCCAAGGCATGTAACTCCATGCATGGAAGATGGAGCAAATACTACTCGTCTACGGCCTACCCAAAGGATCCGTCGCAGCCATAATGATGCTATATAAAAACACGAAAGTAAGAGTCCACTCCTCGGATGTAGGTGTGCTGTAGGGAGACACATTAGCCCCATACCCGTTCATTATCTGCCCAGACTACGTGCTTTGAACTTCTATAGATTTAATGAAAGAAAACGGTTTCAAGCTGGCAAAGGAAAAAAGCAGAAGATACCCGCACAAACAATTACGGACGCGGACTACGCTGATGACATAGTGCTTCTAGCAAATACACCCACTCAAGCCAAAACCTTGCTATATAGTCTGGAACGAGCAGCAGCAGGCATAGGCCTCCATGTCAACACAGACAAGACGGAATGCATGTGCTTTAATAAAAGAGGAGACATCTCCAGGAACACAAAGGGTGGGCCTTAGAAACTAAAGGATAAGTTCTATCTCTGAAGAAGTGTCACTTCAACCGAGAAGGACATCAACACGCGACTAGCAAAGGCATGGGCAGCTACCGATAGCCTATCAGTTATATGACCGATAAAATAAAACGTAGTTTTTCCAAGCAGCGGTCGTGTCAATATTGCTATATGGATGCACCACATGGACGCTAACTAAACGTATGGAGAAAAAGCTTGACGGCAATTACCCAAGAATGCTGCGAGCTGTAGTGAACAAGTCCTGGAAGCAACATCCCACAAAACAGCAACTGTAAGGCCACCTATCACCCATTACGAAAACTATACAAGTTAGACGAACCAGACACGCGGGACACTGCTGGAGAAGTAAGGACGACTTCATAAACGATATACTCCAGTGGATCCCCTCACATGGACGAGCAAAGGCAGGATGACCAGCTAGAACCTATCTACAATTGCTCTGTGGCGATACAGGGTGTAGCCTGGAGGACCTGTCGGGAGCGATGGACGATAGAGACAGGTGGTGAAAGAGAATCAGGAAAATCCGTGCAATCAGTGCGGCATGATGATAATGATATTAACTATGAAATACTATTAAGAATCCTCCATTTCTTCCTAAATAGAAGCATCAATATCATTATGGACAGCTATTAACTATGAAATGCTAATTAGAATCCTTCACTACTTACTCTAAGATCTCGGAAGTTAAGCAGCAAGTTTGAGTTGAGGGGAACCTGTTAAGATTAAAGGGAGCCGGATGGAGTCAAGGGGAGCCGGCGTTGAAAGGATTTTTAATCCCTCTTAGTGGCTCGACACCTGACAGCGATGGAAAGGGTCTGAGTGCATAGATAGGAAAAGAGAGAGTTAATTGCTTTTCGTGATGGTTACACACACAGAGAGAGAGAGAGAGAGAGAGAGAGAGAGTAGGGGGTAAGGGTTGTGATACGGATATCGTTTAACAGTGACAGAGACAGTAAAGCTTAGATTGAAAGATAGACCCCATCAAAAATTTAATCTGGAGTGGATCTGTAAACATAGTTTAAAATCTTTTCAGGAATAACTAGCAACTATTCTCGAAAAGATTGGTTGAAATCGGGCTTAAAATGGCGAAACATTAGTTGTAAGGATGAACAGATATTCATTCACATATTGAATGAAAACAAGACTCTCAGTATGTTTGTGTGTACGTAACTGTAAAAAAACGACACATTGTTGCCAGAATTTTATATGACTGCTACGAGGTGCATACTATAAGTTTCCAGACTTTTTTCGTATGGGCACTTTTATTGATAGTACACACATGAAACTAGTCCCCTTTGAAGTAATCTCCTCCGACTGCAATGCACTTGTACCGTTCCAACAACTTCTGCAAGGCCCCATGGAAGTCCTCTTGTGTCAGCGTGTCAGTGACCTTCGTCACAGCCTCTTTCATCTCATCAGTTGTCTCATAACGACAGCCTCTGAGCTTAGGGAATAACCAAAAGTTATAAGGAGCAACGTCTTGACTACAGGGAGGCTGAGGAACTGTCTTGATGCCCATCTAGGTCAAATAGTCTGTGACAAGGATGGAGTTGTGGACTGGTGCATTGTCCAGGTGGAAATACCACTGACCCGATTTGAAGAGTGCTGGACTCTTCCCTAGGAATCTCTTTCTGAACTCCCTTAAAACCTTAACATAGTAACCCTAACCCTAACCGTTTGGTCAATCAACTCTGGTATATTGACTTCCTTACTCCTCCCACACCTCTGATCATCCATCACAGACTCCCTACCTTCCTTGAATATCTTATGCCACTCAAAAGCTGATGCTCGATTCATGCAAGATGGTCAAAAAGCAGTCTGAAGTATTCCATACGTTTCTGTGGCATTTTTTCCAAGTTTAAAACACAATTTTATTGCATATCGTTCTTCTAAAGTGTCAGATTGCATTTTTGAAATTCACCAGCTGTGACAATCAGGCCTTAGTAGGGCGTATTCTTATTGCTGCTGTAGCTGTTCATTTGAAGCTGAAATCATAAAAATTGGTCCGTCATCTCATAAGATGTATAGCAATAACATAGTGAATTCTCAAGAGTCTACGACAATTTTAAATGCCTTACGAAAAAAGTCTGGAAACTTATCGTATGCACCTCATATATTTAAAGTAGTTTAATCTAAAGAATAATGCAGTTTTCTGTCCAATTTGTGATTTTGAGGACTCGTTTTGAACTTCATTTTTTTTAAATCATTCCAAGTCTCGATATAGACGAGATAACAATATGATGCTATTTCGATAGACTTCGCACTTTTCTATCTACATAATCATTGACAGTTATTATAACGAGAGTCCAATGAGTTCATGGATCGTCTACTATATTATTAAAAACTTAAAAGCTCTTTAACCATACTTCTTTTTATCTGACACAATTGTGTTTGAAGCACTACCTAATTTAAACTCTGGCCTAATCGGCTGGGGCTGCAGCATATACCAACTACATCTCTGGAGAGGAGTAAGACCCCCCACCCAACGAATGTCCTGATATATGACACTAAACTATCTGATGGTGAGACTTCAGTAATGTTGGAACTTTGGGGAATGCGTAGTACCCCTTCATTGCCATCGCTTCCAGGTTCACTCTGACTCGGAGTGGTAGCACCTGATAGAGTCCTATTTCTGGGTCAAATAGAACTAAAATATGATGCTTCTGTTTAGGAAGGAGAGAAGGATTCTTAATTGCATTTCATAGTTAACATCATCATCATCATGTCGCATTACTAGCGCGGATTTCACTGATCCCCTCTCGCCACCCGTCTCTATCGTGCATCGCTCCCGACAAGTCCTTCAGGCTACATCCTGTATCGGCACAGAGCTATTGTAGATAGGTTCTAGCTGGTCGTCCAACCTTTGCTCGTTCATGTGAAGGGATCCATAGGAGCGTATCGCTTATGATGTCGTCCTTACTTCTCCAGCTGTGTCCCGCATGTCTTGTTCGTCTAAACTGAATTGTTTGAAATAGAACTGTTTTTACATTTAACTGCGTGTAAAGAAAACTGTTGCTATGTTAAACTGAATTGTTTGAAATATAACTGTTTTGACATTTAAACTGTGTACTTATGCTAAACTGAATTGTTTGAAATAGAACTGTTTATATGTATAAAAAATATATTTGGCATAAAATAACATACAATGGTTGATATGCCTGAAAACTAAACCAATAACTTAAACTGTCTAGTGTAAAGTGTGATATGATAGGTAGAATTTAACCACGTATATCGGAGGAGAGACCCCGTGACATAGTGGCTAAAGTCCTAAACAACGGGCTCGAAGTGAGTTCCAACTTCAATCGTGCTATAACGTTCACTTTCGGACTAATACACTCGGAGAAGTCATGAACCCCCATATTCCCCCAGTTATGGGTTAAATTGTATTCGCTGTCGTTCTTCTACGATAATGGCTTTGGCATTGAATAACCAACAAAAGTTTATATGCCATTAAACAAGGAAACAAAGTTTCATTTTCTCGAATCGTTAGTGACGCTAAGCTCTCTTGTGAAATGGCGCCAACTGCATTTGGGTTTAGACTTGAGTTAAAATAACTTTTAGACAGATCTCGAAAGTTAAGTAGCCAATAGGAGTTGAGGAGAGCTGGTTCAGTCTCCACCATCCCTGTCAGCACATTCTTGGAATATTCCTCAGACGATTAAAGAAACAAAAATAAATATTTCTATGGGAGTATCTTTATTAGAAAAGCAGAACTGATATCACAGAGATTACCTGGGGAAGATTTTAATAATGTGTTGAAAACGATAGTAGAGACTTTAAAATCTTAATATAAAAGAATTCCCGTAGATATGTTATGTTTTTAAAAATGTCCTAAGAAAGATTCTGTGGATATAGAATATGACAAATACAAGATTTTTCTGTGAGTGGTGCTTTTTCCTGAACAGGACTCAAAATACATGAACAGAAATGACGATCGACGTAACAAAAATCTCCAACATTATGTTAATCGCCAAAAATGTTCTGGTCGACTCTAATAATTGGTTATTGAAATTTATTTGTTCTTTCATATGGTAACCCAGAAAAGTCAAGAAAGAGTTAAAGTCCCCAATCATTCAAATTATGTTACTGTTCTGATACTCGAAGGATTGTGAAATACTTCTTCATTGCTATTACTCCCCGAACCACTAAGACACGGAGTTGTAGTATCTGTTAGGATCCTATCTATGAGCCAAATAGATCTGTTTAAAATTATAAAGTGTTTTCTGTTAAAATGATTCTGAAGATACTTTTTTGTTCTTTATTTCATACATGTTGAACTGAATTCGGCATAAAATAACCCATACTCGAAAACTAACCAACCAACCAACCTCTAATTGCGTACTTTTCAACTTTAATATATTTATTTGTCAACTTCTCTGTGTGAGCAGCGTAGGGCACAAGGTTATTTTTTAGCGGAGTTTAACAGATTTTCGTTTACCCGGACCAATTGTCGTACTGAGTCTGCCCAAATATTTTACTTGTAGGTAGAGGTTGAATAGTTGAGTATTAGCGTTGTGTGTAATGCAAATAGCCTCGTCCAGGTTTTGAACTCGGGTCGCTGATTGCATTTTACATAGCAATAATACCCTTGGGAAAGGTATGGATCCAATTATTCTCCGTCCAGCTAAGGGTAAATAGTAGAGCAGACTGGATTCTTCAGCCTTGGAGAGGCAACTAGTCTAGGAGAAGGAAAACTCTGAATTCAAACCTGTTAAACTCCGCTTAAAAATTGACCGAGCGGATGGGTTGGGTAAATAGGATCACTGTAAAAATAGACACAACAATTCAAGTTCAATTTCGGAAAGAGGCAGTTTGCATTTTCCTTCGTGTTAATTCCCTTGGGAAGGAGTTAAATCGCCCAGCTCCGAGCAAATAGTATGACAGATCAGATTCTTTAGATGTAGTACGGCAACTAATCTGAAAAAAGGAAAATAAATTATCAACATTGAGATCGAATAATTGAAACCATAAGTGTGCCCACAAAGAATTATTATTAAATAGAATTACTAATATTAGATTGAAATACTTGAAACCGTTTATTTGTATTCACATTACCTGTATTAAGAATACTTATTTAAAGTTATAATTTTTTTTATAATTTCAATATTATTAGAGTCGACCTGAACTTGAAAACATACAACTGTGTGCAAATTATTTGTATTTTATTGGAATACTTGAAATATTTAACTGTGTGCAAAAAATGTTTACTATTATTAAAAAAGAATAGTTACTGGAAACCAAATAAGTTATTGGTCGACCGTAGTCGAGGGCGACCCGAGGGTTCATTTTTCAATAGCTACTACACCGAGGTGTAGGGGAGGGCCCAACTCTTTTCCCTGAATTACTCCATTTTACCCTTGATACTTACCTTATAATGCAAAGTGTTAAGCAAGGAGGCATCAAGTTCCATTGTTTTAGTCTTTGGTATGACTCAACCTGGGATTGAACCCCCGTCTCCCATTGGCGAACACTAACCATTATACCAATTGTATAATTGTGGATATATTATTGATATTATTGATATCATATAGGAATTGTACGAGCACTTCGTCAGTTCTGATAGCAGGGCAAGCTATTAAAAAATGTTGTGCGATGCAGTCATCATTGTACCAGAAGAAAAAAGAAATATCTGACTGCTCTAATTACTGGAGTATTACTCTGCTCTCCGTCGTTGGAAAAAATCCTTGCAAGGACTCTACTGAGCAGACTGTTACCTAACATCGCTGAAGAACACCTTCTAGTGAGCCAGCGCCGCTTCAGAACTAACATGGTCTTTGTTCTTTGGCAGCTTAAAGGGAAGTGCCGGGAGCAAAACATGTGGCCGTATGTAACGTTCACTGATACGACAAAAGCATTTGAAACAATGAGATGGGGAGAACTGTGTCAGATCACGGAAGGAATCTGCCGTCCTCCAAAGTTTCTGAATATAATCAAGCGGAGACCAGTGTGACCAAGTCAGACACAACAGTGATCACTCAAGGATCTTCCTGAGCACCAGCGGGTTGAAAAAGAGTTGCGTCCTGGCATCGTTTTTCTTTACCATCTCTTCAACATGATGCTCAAACAGGCTACGAAAAATCTTGATGATGAGAACAGAGTCTACTCCAGATATCGTCTTCATGGCTGCCAGTTTAATATCCGATGATTACAAGCCCTCATGAAGACCCTGGAGCAACTGATCCGAGACTTCAGCTTTGCCGATGATACTACCCGTGTCCACCCAATAAGAGCTTTGCATCGCATCACTTCCTGTTTCATAGAGGCTGCTCATATTTCTGGGCTCGAAGTCAGTTTAAAGAAGACAGAGGTATTCCACCAGTTTGCACATCGGGAAGACTACTGCCCTCCCCACGTCGCTATTAGCGAGACTGAGTTAAAGACAATCGCCTGCTTGGGGAACATCATAACGTCCGATGCTAAAAAAATCGACAATAGGCAAGCAAAATCGAGCAATGCATTTGTGTTGTATATTGACCTCCGACCCGGCCGGGCTGTCAAAATAGGAAATGCACCAGTGTAAATAACAGGTGCATCTGGTCGAGGAATATCAGAATATAACCTTGACCGTAGACGGGTTGAATGAGTGCGATTTGTGACGCCCACAAGAAGAAGGTGGATGTTGAACAATTATATAACTCGGTGCACAGGAAGTTCAATCAGTTGGAGATAAGATGCGTACAGAAAACCAGCACCCAGCAGAGTGGGCCCCCGGTTGAGCAGCCCAGGAGAACGAGAAAGAAACGCGGTTATGGCCATAAGAGTTGGGGTCAATATGTTGCAGTTCTGTTCGGTTTCCAACTCCCTCTCACAGTAAAACCTTTGAGTAACCCTTTCGAACCCTTTCAAATAAAGTGAGAGGTATATTTTTCTAAAGAACTGTGTCGCTCGCCTTTATTGTGTCGTCGTTATGATTCTGCATGCAGGTGTGTTTGTATAGTTGGTCATGGCTATACAGCATTTGGCTGATTATATAAACTCCTGTGGTACAACAGATACCTGAAGAAGGGCACAAAGATCAGCGTGCACAGACCCGCTCTCCTTGGAACCCTCCTGTATAGTTTAGAATTGTTTGTCATTTATCATCAATCACTCTTACAACTCAGAGTAGTTTCATCAGCGTTGACTTCGTTCCATAGCCAACATCAACTGAAGTGGTTTCGTCATCAATATTAAAGTCTTTGAAAAGGCAAAGAACACAAGCATCGTTAGAATCACTTTTATCTAGGTAACATTTTGGATATTTGCTTAATCTTACAGCGTGTCAACCTTTATATGGTTATTTTAGATCAGTCTTGTTTAGCAATTATATGATTGAGAGAGAGAGAGAGAGAGAGAGAGAGAGGGAAAGAATTAAGAATGCCAGCAAGAGGAGTAGTGATTTTTTTAAAGAAAAGATATAGTCATGAAAAAAAAGATAGACACAAAAATATCAGAGAGAGAGAGAGAGAGAGAGAGAGAGGGAAAGAATTAAGAATGCCAGCAAGAGGAGTAGTGATTTTTTTAAAGAAAAGATATAGTCATGAAAAAAAAATAGACACAAAAATATCAGAGAGAGAGAGAGAGAGAGAGAGAGAGAGAGGGAAAGAATTAAGAATGCCAGCAAGAGGAGTAGTGATTTTTTTAAAGAAAAGATATAGTCATGAAAAAAAGATAGACACAAAAATATCAGAGAGAGAGAGAGAGAGAGAGAGAGAGAGAGAGAGAGAGGGAAAGAATTAAGAATGCCAGCAAGAGGAGTAGTGATTTTTTTAAAGAAAAGATATAGTCATGAAAAAAAGATAGACACAAAAATATCAGAGAGAGAGAGAGAGAGAGAGAGAGAGAGAGAGAGAGAGAGAGAGAGAGAGATAACAGAAAAGAGGAAAAAAACCAAAGAGCAAAATAGAGGGTGAGAGAGAAAATTCCTGAAACGGTTCCATAGCATTGTCTGTGTACCATTCTTAACATTCACTGAAGTGACTTTGTCACTAATACTGAAGTGTTTGAAAAGGCAAAGATCGCCAGTATCGATGTCAAGCTACTGATGTCCAAGCTACGCTGGGCAGGACACGTCTCTAGGTAAGGGAATCATCGTCTACCCATTAACAAACTGAGTTGCAATCACTCTGCTGGCCATTGCGATTAGGAGCATCAAGGAAGCGATTCAAGGATTGCTTGGAAAGATCCTTTGGCGCCTGTGACATCGACCATCGTCGATAGTTCACCTTAGCTGAGAACCGTGATTACTGGCGTCTCACCATTATACATGGTGTCTCCTCTTTTGAAAAAACAGGCAGGGTTGCTGTTTTATCGTAAAAATAAAAACAGCACTGGTGTATAAAAATAATCTGCTTTTCTTTTCCTTCTATCAATCGAAATGTACGTATAGGTAGAATGAGAGAGAGGTCCGAAGTACGAATCTGCGGTGAAACTCTTCTGTCTTTCTTCGTTCTCTAGTTGAAAATGTTCTTGGTTATATAATATTCCGGAATCATGGTCACATTTCTTCTAACCTGCTGCTTACACCTTGCACGTGGTCAAGCTTCCTTCTAGCATGCCATCCACTTAATTTACGCGGCATTTCCGTCGAGGCAATTGCGTCTTGTTTTCTTGAGGCAACAGATGCATTTCCTGTTATGTCACTCATGCAATTTACACAGTATATCAAAGTGCTCCCCAAGTCAAACTCCAGCATTGCTTCTCAAGGACAAAAAGGACAGGAAGGGGAACTGCAACAGTGTGCCATCAAGCCATGATCAGACCTTCAGCTGTGGCTGCTGCGACCGTACCTGCCTGTTTTGTATCGGCCTTATCAGCCAAGAACGGGTCTACAGTCGGTGAGGACTACCCACTTCTTGATCTTCATTTCACATAGCCAAATCATGATGATATAGGAATACTTGAAACCTTATAACCATGTGAAAATTATTAGTATTAGATAGGAATACTTGAAATCATATGACTGTGCGAAAAATAATATAGAATAGTTACTTAAAGATATAATTGTATACAAGTGATTATTTCTTACTTGAAACCATTTAACTGCTAGCAAAAAAAAATTGAGTTTGGTATTAAATAACCCAACAACGTTTGACATGGCATAAAACAACTAACCAAATACTGTTACACTGTTTATACAATTAGAGAGAGCTTGATTATCTAAAAAATCAGAATTTTGATAGCTTTTACCTGAATTCAATCAATGAACTCTAATCCTATTTACCAACCCCTCCGCTCGGACAGGATATGACACAAGGTCAATTTTTAAGCGGAGTTTAACAGGTTTGAATTCCGAGTTTTCCTTCTCCTAGACTAGTTGCCACACCAAGAAGAACCCAGTCTGTCTTACTATTTACCCATAGCTGGAGGGAGAATAATTGGATTCATACCTTTCCCAAGGGTATTAGTGTTATGAGAAATGCAATCAGTCTTGTCCAGGATTTGAACTCGTGTCGCCGTGTCCATATGCTACGACGATAACCATTACACCACGGGCACCTCCAATGAACTCTAATACTGCTCAGAAATACATGAGCATGTAAATGGTTTGGTAGGAGCTCTCATTAAACTCTTGAATATTCAAGGGAAATACACCTTGAACCATGTGTATTAACTATTATGAAGCCAAGTTAAGGGAAGTAGGTTATTTTAAAAAAGAATTTATTCAAATATTGGGTTGAGTCTTAAATAGTTTCTATTTTAATAAAATATAATTCATTCATGAATGTCTAACAATGAATTAATTCCAATCAATAGTATATTCCCTATTATTTTGAATTACTTTGTGCCATTTATTAAGTCGCATGTTGATTCCTCTCAATAAATTTTTGCTTGTCTCGTGCCGAAGAGGTTCTCCACAATCGTTTTCATCTGATCTTGGGAAATTTTTTTGTCATTCTGAGAGATTTGTCAAGGAAAAAGATAGAAATCACTTGATGGAAGGTCTGCTGAATATATTGAATGTGGCCTTGTGTTATCGATGAGAAGCACAACGTTTCTCCGATTAACAAGTGTAGGCAATCTTCTGGTTTTCACACTCAAGTTGCAGCTATTGGGAGAATAAGTCTGCATTGAGTGTCTAATTACGGTTTAAAAACTCAAAATAAAAAATACTGCAGTGATCCGACAATATACACAAGAAAAGTTTTCTTCCATGAAACTCCGCCTTTGAGATCGGCTGCGGAGGTTCCTCCATGTCAATCGATTGCCTTTTGTGTTAAACATTGTCATATAAGATAAAATTTTCATAACCTGTAATGATATTCTTAGGGAACATATCATTTCCCAACCTTGTCGCTGTGGACATGCGATTTTCCTTGTTTTTTTCTCACTAAGAGAATGAGGAAGCCAAACGCCTAGCTTGCTCACTTTTCCTATCTTTTCCAAGTGGCCACAGATTGTGGATTTGGAGCTGTTGAGGTCATGTGCTAATTCTCGAGTACTTTTGTGCGGACTGCATTCCACCAATTTTCGTAAAGCATCTTGATCGAGGTCGGATGAGCGTATTGGTCTGGGTTCATTTCTCGATAACGTATCACCATAACGAATGTTTTAAAACCAGTGTCAGACTTGGTGGTCAATGAAGATACGAGGTGCATACGATAAGTTTCCAGACTTTTTTCGTATGGGCACTTTTATTGATAGTACACACATGAAACTAGTCCCCTTTGAAGTAATCTCCTCCGGCTGCAATGCACTTGTACCGTTCCAACAACTTCTGCAAGGCCCCATGGAAGTCCTCTTGTGTCAGCGTGTCAATGACCTTCGTCACAGCCTCTTTCATCTCATCAATTGTCTCATAACTACAGCCTCTGAGCTTAGGGAATAATCAAAAGTCACAGGGAGCAACGTCTTGACTATACGGAGGGTGACGAACTGTCTTGATGCCCATCTTGGTCAAATAGTCTGTGACGAGGATGGAATTGTGGACTGACCCGATTTGAAGAGTGCTGGCCTCTTCCAACGGAATCTCTTGCTGAACTCTATTAAAACCTCAACATAGTAACCCTAACCCTTTGGCCAATCAACTCTGGTGTATTAACTTCCTCACTCCTCCCACACCTCTGATCATCCCTCACAGACTCCGTGCCTTCCTTAAATCTTTTATGCCACTCAAAAACTGATGCTCAATTCATGCAAGATGGTCGAAAAGCAATTTGAAGTATTCCATACGTTTCTGTGGCATTTTTTCCACGTTTAAAACACAATTTTATTGCATATCGTTCTTCTAAAGTGTCAGATTGCATTTTTGAAATTCACCAGCTGTGACAATCAGGCTTTAGAAGGGCGTATTCTTATTGCTGCTGTAGCTGTTCATTTGAAGCTGAAATCATAAAAATTGGTCCGTCATCTCATAAGATGTATAGCAATAACATACTGATTTTTCAAGAGTCTACAATAAATGTAAATGCCTTACGAAAAAAGTCTGGAAACTTATCGTATGCACCTCGTACCTTGACCATAAATGCTAGAAATTTCCTTTGCTGTTTTTCTTGCGTTTTTGTTATTCTTAAAATTCCACAACCTTTCATGTTAAATACGCACTTTTAGTTCCTCCATTTTAGGGTTGTGCAGTCGGCTGGGGCTGTAGAATACACCGACTGCATCTCTGCTGATAGGTAAGACCCACTCAACGACTGTCCTGGATATGAAACCAAACAATCTGATAGTGAGTTTCCAGTAATGCTGGTGCTTTCGAAAATGTGGAGTATCCTTTCATTGCCATCGCTCCCAGGTCTACTCTGGCCCGGAGAGGTTGCACCTAATAGGGTCTTATCAATGGGTCAAATAGAAATAAACCATGATTTCTTGAGTTTACTGTTTTTTGCATTTAAACTGCATATTTATGTTAAACTGAACTTTTTGAAATGGAACTGTTTTGACATTTAAACTGCATACTTGCGCTAAACTGAATTGTTTGAAATCGAACTGTTTTTCTATGCTAAACTGAATTGTTTGAAATAGAACTGTTTTTGACATTGAAATTGTACTTACACTGAACTGAATTGTTTGAAATAGAACTGTTTTGACATTTAACTGTGTGAAAACAAAAAATATCCTTATGCTAAACTGAATTGTTTGAAATAGAATTGTTTATTTGTATAAAATTGATTAGGCATTAAATGAACTACAAAGGTTGATATATGCCATAAAACCTAAACCAATCTATCTATTTTAGGGGTTTGAGATCATAGATTAAATTATGATTTCACTACTGAAATGAAAATGACCGATGACGAGACTTTTCAATCAGGTAATTTCCGGTTGTGTTTAAAACATTGGAAGTCTGACATACGGAGTTACAACTGGCTTTTAAAACGGAATTTATTTATGACTCAACCCAATAGATTATATTTTTCTGATGAAAAATAATGATTTTTCATCGAATTCCACCAATGTAAAAAGATTCTTAAAAAAGGGTTCCTCTTCTTTTTCACAATGTAAGTAAATCACTTGTGCTGTCAAAAGGTTTTCCTAGAGGTTTATTCACAATACAACAATACACCATCGAAAAACTAAAAACTAAAACAACCATGTTTCTCTTCATACCTTGCAGTATGTCGGTCTGTCTGTCTGTCTTTCTTTATAGATATACGACGAAGGATCAATATGCCTAGACTGACACAATTATTATCTGAATTCATAACTGAAATTTTCGATCCGTAATCTTCGGTAAAAGCGATTGACGAAGAAAATTTTAGTTAATTCAATCGACAAAGGAGAATATGTTGACAATATTTGACTGACATATTTTTTTCATCATGAAGCTATTAAAAAGAATATATATATATATATATATATGTCTCATCACTATATACAGAATGATATTATGTTAAAAATCTTTTGACTTAAATAGTATTTCATGAAGCAAGTGACGAAAACACACTATATAAGGAAGGAGATTATGCTGAAAATATTTGACTTGAAATGTTTGTTTATAATGAAACTAATGACGAATATATATTAGAATTGTGGACACAGTGAGTCTGTTACTTAAGTTTTTTGAGTTTTCCACAAGATAGTCATGTGGTAAAAGTGGCCAGTCAAGCGTCTATATAGTGTGATGTTTAGTCATGTGATATGGTATTATTATGTGAGACATATATGAATGAATAATGTGGTAAAGTGTTAGAACATATAACATTCCAACGAGGAAAGAAAAAAAAAATGGTCTTTTTCCCCTTCTTCTCTGGAAGTCTAAAATGGAGGAGAATAAATCATTGGATTAAAAAAGGTTCAGGTAATTGATGACTTAAGAGAGATTTGTTGATATGCCAACACTTAAATGCTAATTCACTTCATTTGCTTAGCAAATTGTTCTCAGCATGTTCAACGATGTATCACTTTTCTTCCAGACTCAATCTGCAATTAGAGTCACAACCTTTGTAAAGCTTAGACATATTTTTATAACATTCCATTTTATGGAAATTTTGCTCGTTATATCATTTATTTGTCAAATATGTCTGCATAAAGTAGTTTTGTTAGAATATCTTCTATTATTGAAACTGACATTGTGATTGAACTGGTTTTTTTTTCTCAATTCAGTGGCATCGACGTATATTTTTTTCGTTGTTGTCTTTTTCCTTGATAGTAGTGTTTTATGTTATATTGTTAATTAAGCAATTGCCATTCAGTGGGCATCTGGCTCTACTCCTGCAGTTGCACCCGTCATTCTGGCTATCATCTATTTCAGTTAATATTCTAGAATTATGCTTCTCAATAATTGATAAATATCTATTTATGTTATGCAAGAATTGCTCATTTTAAAATTATTTTTGTTAAAGTGTTTATTCAGTGTAATGGATTTTCCCCTGTTTTTTCATTAATTGGAAAAAATAATTTCCCCACGTTATTTTTGACAGTTTTGCTGGTCAGGGGAAACCATATAAATTTTTTTGTTAATCCCGTTATTTTGTTGTTATTATTATTGCTGTTATTTTGTGTTCAGTTCAAGTTAGTATATATTTTTTATGGGCTGTTTCATAATCTGCTTTACCTTCGTTGAAAATATCAGTATTGCAAGAATGTGTTGCTTGCTTATGAGCTAAAGATTTGTAAATAACTTATGTAATGCTGGGTGGATGATTCGATTTGATATTAATGTATAACGGTTGGTTTTCTATAAGGTTGCCACGTGCCGATGTTTAAATCGAAAGAGACGTCAAGAAAATTAACAGTTTTCAACTTCGATACAACATCCAAGTTCAGGTATTGGGTTTTGAAATTTTCTATTATTCTTTTTTCCGTGTAGAATCCATTTTATGTCCTTTACACATTAACCTATCATCATCATAAAGTCCGAAATTTTCTTCATTGAATTCCTAGACCATTTTTCTTTGTAGAAATATAGCAACAGTCCCACAAGTTTCAACGCCGCAAAATCTTCTCATATAAATGGCGACTAAATTATTAGCATTTCTTTTAGACCAAATTTATGGTCTTTTTTTGCTGGACTCCAATATAAATTTCCCACATTAACAGATAGGTTTCAATTTGGATAAAGAACTTCAAACAATATAACTGCTCAAGCATATATTTAAAAATACAAAAGGTGTGTTGCAAACTTAATGGCTTTGCGACCAGACTTATTTGCTGAGATTCTATCTTGGAACTGGTTGTTGGTTGGTTGGTTGGTTTTTATGGCATATCAACCTTTGTTGGTTATTTAACACCAAATCCATTTTTATGCAAATAGTCAGTTCTATTTCTAAAAATTCAGTTTAGCATGAGTACACACTTTGTCAAAAACATTTCTTTTTCAAGCTATTCAGTTTATTCAAACAGTTCTAATTCAGTTAATTCAGTTTAGTATAAGTATAGATTTTGTTTACACACAGTTAAATGTCAAAGTTTAAATGTCAAAACAGTTCTATTTTAAACAATTCAGTTTAGCATAAATACGCAGTTTAAATGCAAAAAATAGTGAACTCAAACCACGGTTTAGTTCTATTTAACCCATAGATAGGACCCTTATCAGGTGCTACCACTCCGGGTCAGAGTGGACCTGGGAGCGATGGCAATGAAAGGGGTACTCCGCATTCCCGAAAGCTCCAGCATTATTGGAACTTCACCATCAGATTTAGTGTCATATCCAGGACACTCGTAGTGGGTGGGGGGGTCTTACCTCTCAGCAGAGATGCAGTCGGTGTATTCTACAGCCCCAGCCGACTGGGCAACTTGGAACTGGAGTAATTTGAATAAACGTTTGGATGGTCTTACTGCCAGGATTATAAGTGATGTAAATCAAAAAGTCATAAATGGGCGCCAATCCGCGATCGTGCGCTGATTGGCCTCTTTATCACCAAGGGCAGATAACTAATCCAATATTTTACAATAAATTGAGTTTTGGTAAAATAGGAAGGGCTTTTGATAATGTTTTATTATTTCTATTTCATTTTAATCAATATTATCAAACTGCTGGGGTAAGTTTAAAGCTTTGTTAAAAAACGACTTCAATGATTGAGGAATAACATTTGTTTTTGTTGGATTGAGTTAATACAGTTTTATTTTTGTATTCTATAAAACCAATTTATTATATTTTTTGTATTTTCCCATTGGTTCACATTTGCGGTATTCCTCAAGGTGTCGCGTAGTTTAGCCAAGATCGTTTCGCCAATTTTTTCTATTAGTTTTTTTTTTTTTTGTTGAGATGAGGAGTCAGCGTTCCAGGTTGTGATTTGAAAAGAATTAAGCATTCAAGAACATGGTGAGATCAGTTTGCTAAACAAAAGAAGCCGAATAGCATCTAGAGAGGTGTCCTCGTGGTGTAATGGTTAAAGCGATGGACTGCGGAGTCGTAGTAAGCGAGTTCGTACTCCAATCGCGCTATTACGTTCAATTTCGGGCAAATACCATTGGGAAAGGTAGTGCCCGTGGTGTAATGGTTATCGTCGCAGGATATGGACACGGCGACACGAGTTCAGATCCTGGACTGATTGCATTTCACATAGCACTAATACCCTTGGGAAAGGTATGAATCCAATTATTCTCCCTCCAGCTATGGGTAAATAGTAGGGCAGACTAGGTTCTTCAGCCTTGGTGAGGCAACTAGTCTAGGAGAAGGAAAACTCTGAATTCAAACCTGTTAAACTCCGCTTAAAAATTGACCTTGTGTCATATCCTGCCCGAGCGGAGGGGTTGGGGAAAAAAGAGGTGCCCGTGGTGTAGTCGTTATCGCCGTAGGAAATGAACACGGCGATACGAGTTCAAATCCCGGACGAGACTGCATTTTTTGAAAAACTTGAATCACTATCATCGAATCCAAAAGCAAATAAAAAATTTTGGGTATAGTCGTTATCGTCGTAGGAAATGAACACGGCGACACGAGTTCAAATCCTGGACGAGACCGATTGCATTTCACATAGCACTAATACCCTTGGGAAAGGTATGAATCCAATAATTCTCCCTCCAACTATGGGTAAATAGTAGGACAGACTAGGTTCTTCAGCCATGGTTAGGCAACTAGTCTAGGAGAAGGAAAACTCTGAATTCAAACCTGTTAAACTCCGCTTAAAAATTGACCTTGTGTCATATCCTGCCCGAGCGGAGGGGTTGGTAAATATAACCATTGGGAAAGGTATGAAACCCCTTATCCTCCCAGCTATGGGTTAAATTGTACCACTGTTGTTCTTCTAGGAGAATGGCTTCGGCATTAAATAACCAATAAAGGTTGATATGCCATTAAACAAAGAAACCAAACCTTGAAACCAAACCAAATAGCATCTAAGTGGGGACAAATTTCTCTTCTGTCATCTCTTCCATCTGACCATGTTTAATCCCATAATTCATTCTTTTCTTTTTTTTAGACTCCCAGAATAAAAGAAAAAAAAAAAGAAAATTGTTTTCCTTCTCTCATTTAAATGCTACGAGTTTTAACTGCTTACCAAATTATTCTTTCATATATGTCTCGTGAAATAACGCCACATCACGTGACAAAACCTCACACTATATAAACTCTAGACTAGGCACTTTTTTTTTAACCATACGACCGTCCGAAGATTGTGGAAAACACATGACATTTAAGTGACGTAATTATTGTGTCAATAATTCTAATATTTATGAGTTTTATACATGCTCTGCTATAATAGCGTCGAGCACTCTTTTCATGCAAAAAAGACTTTCCTTTTTTGCTGTTTTTCTATCTTTCTGTTATACATATATCATTACGATATGTACATTGTAAATTGTGGTGTATATGCCGACCTTCTAAGCCTCAAAAATATCTACTAAACTAGGATCGACTTATACGGTTAGGCTAAAATCCAACCCTTTACCACTGGTTGGCTAAAATCCAACCCTTTACCACTGGTTGGCTAAAATCCAACCCTTTACCACTGGTTGGCTACTGTGGTAAATATTTGGATTTTAGCTTTGCCACTTAAGTCGACTTTTAGCTTTGTTGAGATTTTTCAGGAATAAAATTTAGACTAATACGCGGCGATTTACGACACACGCACACACACACACATATATATATATATACATATATATATAGTAAGTTGACCGGTAAGGAGAATTAGGAAAAAGTAAAGTTGGTGACCTTAGTCGAGGGCGACCCGAATGTACCTTTTTCAAAAGTAACAACATCGAGGTGTAGAAAAGAGCGCTACTCCTTTCCCTAAACTGCTCCACTTACCCTTAATCCGTACCTTAATGCTAAGTGTTAAGAAAGGAGGCATCAAGTACAATTTTTTGAGTCTTTGGTATGACTCGACCTGGGACTGAACCCCAGTCTTCCAGACCATTAGTAAACACTCATCATACCAATGGGTCGATATATATATATATATATATATATATATATATAAGGTAAAACGGAAGAAAGATATATATTTGATGTAGTTGATGTATTTATTGTTTATTTGTGAAATAAAATAAAATAATTATGAAATAGTTATAAAATAAAATGATGGTGATAGAAATTTCTTTTATGCAAGTCCAAAGTCATCAGGATTAAATGTTCAGTTTTGCGAACATGAGTAATTCCTTGCTAAACAATTTTTCTATTAAGATTGTTTTATTTTATTCTCATACTTAAACTAATTTTTAATAGAATGCTTTTGTATGCGCGCAAATTTTAAAGTCGAAACGAATTGGCAAAAATAAACAGATTATAAATATATCATTAACTATACCAAATATATATATCTTTCGTCCGTTTTACCCTTTTCCGCGTATATTCTGTCTGATTCATTTCATTCCCTCGAATATATATATATATATATATATAATTACTGATCACTGACAAGGAAACAAAAACCAATTTAGCTCGGAATAAAATCTTCCTCTTCTTTATAGAAATGTTCCGTAGTCAAGAACATCATTATCCCGACACTGAACCCAAATTTAGGACATCGTCAGTCTGCTGAAGCACTGACATTTTTGCGTCTGAATGAATTTCTGAGATTTTAGTAAGAGTTGGGGGGGTGTCTTCGTGGAGCAGGACTGCAACATTGTAGTAAGTGTGTTCGAATTCCAATCGAGCTATTAAATTCACTTTCGGGCTTATACCTTTGAGAAAGGCATGAAATTCTTCTTAATTCCTTCCAATTAAATTGTAACACTACTGTCTTTCTACAAGGTTTGGTTTCGTTTCTTTGTTTAATGGCATATCAACCTTTGTAGGTTATTTAATGCCAAAGCTATTCTCCTAGAAGAACAGCAGTGGTGCTATTTAACCCATAGCTGAGAGGATAAGGGGGTTCATACCTTTCCCGAGGGTATTTGCCCGAAAGTGAAAGTAATAGCGCGACTGGAGTACGAACTCGCTTACTACGATTCCACAGTCCATTGCTTTAACCATTACACTACGAGGACACCCCCTGTCTTTCTACAAGGATAGCTTTGGCATTCAATAACTCACAAAGGTTGATGTACGATTAAAACAAAGAAAGTAAAAATCTAAACCTAGATTTTACAAGTATTCGATTCGTACCTATATTTGAAAACCTGGCGTAGATGAAAACTAATGATCTTGAAGCATTATTAGTTGATTAAGGCAACGACGCTTTTTCGCTTTCATTTTGCTGAGCAGCAAGGGTCGCCATTTTTACAATCAAGATTTGAAGGTTTTGGAGGATGAAGGATTTTATAAGTTATCCAGTCAGACTGACTGCTGAGAGAATGGGAAGTGTGACACCAAGTCTCCTAAAAGTGGATTTTCCGTACAATTGTAAATCGCGGCGTATAAGTCGATCTTTTAAGCCTGAAGAAATCTCAACAAAACTAGGGGTCGGCTTATACGACAGGGATAAAATCCAAACCTTTAGCTTTGAGTAGTCAGCCAATGGTAAATGTTGGATTTTAGCCCTGTAATATAAGTCGACCCCGAGTTTCGTAAAGATTTTTCCCGGCTTAAATACGCTATATAAAATAACAATAAAGAGTTCTCACCTATGGAAGTCAAAAGTAACATGGCTGCCTCCTTTGATAAGCTCGCCAACTAAGTTCACCTCTTTTATAGGAGAGTGCCTGCGCAGCATGTGGATTGGTCCACTTTACTTGGATGGACCTGCCCAACACTTTTACATGAGTGATGTCTATTCAACAACATATTCTCAATCAAATTACTCAGAGAGGCTTTTGGACACCAGTCCACTTATATGTTGGTTGCTAGCTGACCAATATTCTACACGCCACAATTTCATATATATATATATATATATATATATATACCAACCCCTCTGCTCGGGCAGGATAAGACACAAGGTCAATTTTTAAGCGGAGTTTAACAGGTTTGAATTCAGAGTTTTCCTTCTCCTAGACTAGTGGCCCTCACCAAGGCTGAAGAACCTAGTCTGCCCTACTATTTACCCATAGCTGGAGGGAAAATAATTAGATTCATACCTTTCCCAAGGGTATTAGTGCTATGTGAAATGCAATCAGTCTCGTCTAGGATTAAAACTCGTGTCATATATATATATATATATATATATAGAGAGAGAGAGAGAGATAACAAGCGAGAAGGACAGAGAGCTAAGTTTTAATAGCGTAGAGATTTTTAACTGGCATAAAATCTAAACATGTTTACCCCTGCAACTTGCGATGATAAACCAAATGATTTTTGGACATTCACACATATACACCCACGCACACATACATACATATGTGTAGACTTGCATACACAAGGTTTGACAGAATGCTCGACTGGATTAAAAATTCTTACTGCGCAAGCGTTAATACCAGTGAGCAGGCAGGAGGTATATTTTTGAGCAACAGAAAAAAAAGTCATGCAATACCATTCGCCATCATGGTGTAGAATTGTGAACATGTTGCGTTTGCGATTAATTTTTTTCTGAGTGCTTCATGTCACCACTTGCTGACATCCCATACCCGGCTTGCTCACCAGATTTCTTGCTTTGTGAATAATCCCTCAGCGTATTCCTAAAGGTCAAAGTCTTTAAACAGGTAACGGTGATAAAAGGTTAACGATGAAATAATCTATAAATGCAACATGGAAACAGAAAACAAATAACAGGAGGTTGAGTTGTCTTTTTATGTGTTTAAATATTTTGATGATAATCAATAATTTACAAATATATTTTCGTGAATGTATTAATCTTGAGGGTGTACATGTTTCCAGTAAATCCCTTTTTCCATTACTTAGTTGTGTTTCATTCTTAAATTATTAAACTTTCTTATCCTTCGTGAAATTCAGAGTTGATATTTTGGTTCACCATTTAGATTTGGTTTGTTTTGGTTTGAGTTTTACGGCATATCAACCATTGTAGGTTATTTAATGCCAAATCCTTTTTATACATATATATCAAATATATGTGATTTGGTTGGGTTGGGTTTTATGGCATATCAACCATTGTAGGTTATTTAATGCCAAATCC
>CAUZXS010001589.1:70000-71401 GCA_963585895.1 Sepioteuthis lessoniana | reverse complement strand
AAGGAAGAAAGTGGAGGAGGAACGCAAAGAGGGAAGTGGTGTAGCAAGCACTTTAGACTGAAATCTAAAGATTCCTGGTTCAATCCCGGGTTCAACACTCAGGGAGATCATCCACCCTAAAAGTACAAGCTATTTCGGCATAATGAGGAACAAGTTCGACCTGAAATTAATTCCAGAATTCAATGGCTCAACCCCAGTACTTGACTGGGTGGAAAAAGTGGAACTGCATTGTCTCTTGTCTGGCGTAAAGAGCATTGAACATGTGATTCCTCTGCGTCTGTCCGGCGGGGCTTTCGCTGTGTATCAACAGCTCAGTTCTGAGGAAAAACAGAATTATGAGAGGATCAAGGCAGCATGATACAAAGCGTTTGCTATCGACCCTGCCACTGCCTGGGAGCAATTTGAGGCAAGAACATTACATCTAGGTGAAACTGTGGATGTATATTTGGCTGAGCTAACGGTATTATTCGATGGGCTGCCTGAGCGGGCCTTGGCATACAAATTTCTGGCGGGGCTCCCAACCGGAGCAAAGCAGCTCCTGCGAGTGAGCTGAAGCATAGACTCGTTGTCCCTTAATGACCTGGTAGACCGGGCCAGGACTGTGATGAAGGATAATTCCGAGCTGAGGGATCCGGTAATCGCCGCTGCGCAATCCACACGAGTGATGACAGACCATCTCAGGGGCCTAGCCCGCATGGTGGGGTCGTGTATTATAGGTACGATGGCCAGGGCCACATTGCGAGGAACTGCAGGCGGCGACTGACAGCTGTTCGCTGCTACCGGTGTAATGAGACCGGACATATGGCCCAGGATTGTGTGGGAAATGGGGCTGGGGGCGAGGTGCTGGCATCGACCTTTCCCCAAAGCAGAAATTAAATGAGGCGCTTCCTATCATTCAGGTTTATGTCAACGAGACATTGTGCTCAGCACTCCTCGATTCTGGTTGCTCCTGCACCATAGTGTTCGCGGGCCTCTGCTGCACTTGGAAGGAGAAGGGTGTCAGGGTGACCACCATCAGTGGAGAAACGCAGACATGTTGCGGGGTGGGTGCGGTAAACATCCGCACAAGAACTGGAAACTCGGCCAAAGTCGAGGCGCTAGTAGCGCTCAAAAAACCACTGAGCTTTGACCTGCTTCTAGGCTATGATGCCATCAGAGCCCTAGGTGGTGTTCACATAATGCAGACGGGGGCAGTACAGTTTCAGGGGAAGACCCCGGTGTGCGCAGCACTGAGGATCGACCAACCAGACTTTAGTGTCGAATTTGACCAGCACCAGAAGGCTTGGACCGCCTCATGGAGATGACGGGAAACCAGGAACCAGCCAAACTGCAGAACGGAGTAACTGAGTACCATGTGCCCGACCAAATAAGGCGTGCATACGATGAGGAGCTCCGCGAATG
>CAUZXS010001589.1:0-65000 GCA_963585895.1 Sepioteuthis lessoniana | reverse complement strand
GAGGGCTATTGCAATGCAAAATAATAATTAAGTCTAAATAATTTCAAAGTAAAACTTCATCATTAGAGATTTTGTTTTATAAATGAATACGATGTTGGAGGTTCAAATTTTTTTTTAACATTGTAAACATGATGCCACATGGGGTATTTAAACGGTCTCACACCCCACGTGACACCATATTTACATCTTGAAAAAAATTAGAACGTCCAACATTGTGTTTATAAACAAAAAAGTCTCTGACGATGAAATTTTACTTTGAAATTAATTAGATTCAAATAATTATTATTTCGCATTGCAATAGCCCTCTAAATTAATTCAATACTATAAAATAAAATAATTTATGCAATGCTTCAAGCAAATTACAAAATATTTTTAGACAATTATAATTTCAATTTACTATTCTTAATACAAATAATTTACAGAAGTCCCAGTGGCATTATAGCTAACGTGCTGGACTGTGACATCATCGTAAGTAAGCTTAAACTCTAAGTTATGCTCTTACGTTTGCTTTTGGAAGAGGTATGAATCTCCTCATCCTCCTAGCTATGAATTAAAAAGTACCATTACTGTTCTTCAACAAAAATGGCTTCAGCATTAAATAACCCATGAAGGTTGATATTCCATTAAACAAAGAAACCAAACCAAATAATTACCAGTTATTATATCAAATATTCCTACTGAATATAAATATAGAACAGTTGGCTGGAGTTGTAGAATATACTGACCGCATCTCTGCAGAGAGGTAAGACCCCCACCCAATGAATGTTCTGGATATGACAATAAACAATCTGATGGGAATGTGAAGTACCCTCCTCATAGCCATTACTCCCTGATAGGGTCCTTCCTATTGATAATCTAAACTGAGTGCAAACAAATGACTTATGCAACATTGAAATGTTAGAAATGGAACTGTTTGATCATCCAAGTGTATGTATCTACAAAATGTGTTTGTGAATCATATATTTAATATATATGTAAAAAGCAGGGTTTGGCATTGTGTAGCTGGCAATGTTTGATATGCCATAAAACATAACCAAATCAATGAAAATAAATAACTTTCAAATAGATCCATTTAACCTATAGATGAGACCTTAACAGATACTATTACTCCTGGTCAGAGTGGACCTGGAAGTAACAGCAATAAAGGAATACTCCCCACTCCCCAGAATTGGCGCCTCACCATTAGATGCAATTTACTGTCATACTCAGGACACCCCTTTTTGGGGGGAGGGGTCTTATCTCTCTGTAGGGGGATATAGTCAGTGTATTCTAAGCCTTGCCGATAGGGTTGATAAAGTTAATTTCTTTCTAAACAAATATCAAAATGTTATAATTCTTAATGGAATATTATACAATCTAAACATATTATAAGGTATTATTTATTAGCAAATTCTAAACATCAGAAAAACAGTAACCAAAAATGAAATTTCATAGATATCTACATAAAGGGGGTACTTATTTTTGGACTGTTATATATTCCTATTTTTAGTTAGAGTTTCAGTACTGTAGAATTTGGTAATCAAAACTGATATTGACTATTATATCAAATACTCTTTTGATTGTGTAAAGTTCCACTGAAAATTATAACATCCAGGTTTAGAAGAAAATTAATATTTTATAAAAACTTGCTAAGGTGTATTTATTTATGGGTTATATTGTATCAAGAAAAATTAAGTTTGATTGATCTTAATGGCATGTCAATCAGTCTAAGGTTTTTTATGTTTAGGGGATCAAGTTCATATTCACATTTTTGTGTCGTTATTTCTTAAGGTTTTTTTTTTGCATACAGTTATATATCAAGTATTCTTATCTATTTCTAATACAAACAATTTGCACACTGCTGCATGGTTTAAAGTATTCCTACATAATACTAATAATTTACACATTTATATAGTTTCAAGAAATTATTTTTATTTAATAATTGTCACACTACTATTATTATTATTTGTTTGTTATGCCTCTTTTGGTATCTTTGCTTTTTACTATCTTCTCACATCAACCTTAAAAAAAAATCTTTGCACTGAACTTATATACAATTAATACAATAACTATGTACAGATCAAATTCTGTTAATTCATCCAATAGTTTCCAAAAATTCCCTTTTACATTCTTTTTCTGACCATTTTCCTAAAATCATCCAATCTTAAAATTTTCTACACCATTGCTGTTTTCAATTTGATTAGGCAATCTGTTCTAAAAATATATTACACAATAAGTAAGAAAACCCATTGGTTAATAAACTTAGTTTATGAAATCACATTTTAAATGTCAGTTCTATTTGACTCATAGATAGAACCCTTTCAGGTGCTAACACTCCGAACCACAGTGAACCTGGCAGTGATGGCAATGAGGGGATACTCCACATTCCCCAAAGCTCCAGCATTATTGGAGCCTCACCATCAAATGATTTAATGTCATATCCAGGATACTCATTGGGGGTGGTCTTACCCTTCTGTAGAGATGCAATCAGTGTATTCTGTAGCCCCCAGCCAATTGGGCTATCCCTTTTAGGGGTGTTATACTCTACTGCAGAGAATACAGTCAACATATGCTCAGCCCTGCCGACTAGGTGATAAAAAATTAAGCTTCACTATTTTCAATACAACATAAGTGATTGTAGGGTATGTTTCTTTGGTGAAAAATACCTCATTAACTGCTCCAAAACAAATAAATTCTTTGCAAGATAAAACATACACACAATCTCTATAGTGCTAGATAGGATGAGGGGACCTTGTTCTACTCCTGGGGTGTAGGGTAAATTATTGCTGAATTGTAAAGTGCAATGAATGAAAATATCCAAAAAGTATTTCTGTACCTTTGTATACATGATAACAAATCTCATGCTTCAACTAGCAGCACCAGGTCCTCATCAGAGAAATCTGATACAGAAATCACACATTCCAAAGGAACATGATCATGATATCTAGAGAGCAACATAAAATTAATAGTTTCTCCATTTTCTCTCGTTCTCCCTAATTACCCCAACCCAAATTCTAGCATGCACCGTCAACAAATCTCTTTGGATTTAAAGTTTAAGTTTGGTTTATTTGTTTAAGGGTATATCACCCACATATGGGTTAGTTAATGCTGAAATTTGATTCTTTTATAAATGTTTGATTACAGTTTTGACCATAAGGACTAATTATATCATATCAAAAATTGATAATATGAAACAGAATAGCAAGTGTAGGTTATGTAGTGACATAGATGAAAACAGTTAATCATATAAACCAATGCAGAAAACTTACACAAAAGAATACAAGCATAGGCATGAATGGGTAGGAAAGGTGATTTATAGGGAACTGTGCAAGAGATTAAAATGTGACCATGTTGATAAATGATATATGTACAAACTAGAATATGTTTTTAGAAAATGAGATGCATAAAATTCTCTGAGACTAACATACAAACAGATCACCCAATCCTGGCTAGAAGACCAGACCTACAATTAATTAACAAGAAGAAAAGAACTTGTCAACTAATAGGTTTTGCCATTTCAGCAGAACAGAGAGAAAATGAAAGAAAGCAAAAAGATAGACAAATATTTGGATCTTGCCAGAGAGCTGAAAAAGTTGTGGAACATTGATACTAATTGTAGTTGGTGCCCCAAAAGTCTGGAAATGAAACTGGGAGAAATGGAGATCAGAGGGAGAATCAAAAACACCAAGAACACAGCACTTTTAAAAACAGCTAGAGTACTTAGAAGAGATCTGGAGACCTGAAGTGACTAGCTGCCACTTAAATTTCAGTATAAAAAAAAAGCACCAGTTAAAACTAGCGTGAAAAACTTTTATAGAGTTAATAATTTCTTTCCAGTTATATAGTATCAAGTATTCCAATCTAATACTAATAATTTTCAAACAGATCTATTAGACCCATAAATGGAACTCTAGTAGGTAGCACCACTCTAAGTCAGAGCGGACTTGGGGGTAGTGAAAATGAAGGGGTACTCTACAGTTCCTAGGACTCCAGAACTAGAGCCTCACTAGTAGATGCAATTTAGTTGGGGTTTTTTTTTTTTTTGAGGGGGAGCTTACCCATTTGCAGAGGAGGCTTACATGGCATAATGGTTTTCTTTGTAGGAAATGAACATGGCAATATGTGTTCAAATCCTGTATTTGGCTGTTTGCATTTCAAATGGCGCTAACACCATTGGGAATGGCATGAATCCAACTATTCTCCTTCCAGCTGTGGGTAAATAATAGGGCAGAATATGATCTTTAATCTTAGTGTGACAACTAGTCTCAGAGAAGGAAAACTCTGAATTCAAATTTGGGTTTCATTTAAAAAAAACTTGTTTCATACACTACTCATAGGTTGGATAAATGCATACTTCTCTGCAGAGGATGCAGGTGGTATATTCTAAGCCCCGCCCCAATCCCCACCTCAACAAGGAATGGTATTATTTGAACTTCTGCGATACCATGGCTCTTGTAGTTTATAAGGTAAAGCAGCTAAGAATTAAACTTCCAGAGGCAAAAAGGGATGCGAGTCTTATTGGAAGCTAGTTCTTTATTGTTGTTTTTATGTGCCTTGTTCCCTTGTTGTTATAGAAATGAATACCCAAATGAGTTCTGATTAAAAAAAAGTAACCAAAATTAAGACAAAGAAAAATATTAGTTAGATTGATAGGTTGGTTGGATATGTTTTATGGCATATCAATTCTTCTTGGTTATTTAATAGCAAATCCCCAGTCAGAGCGGATCTGAGAGCAAGGGTAATGAAGGGGCACTGCACAAAGTTCCAGGAGTGGAGCCTCACCATCAGATGGTTTAGTGTCATATCCAGGACACTCATTGTGGAGATCTTACGTCTCTACAGAGGTGCCATCAGCATAGTCTACAGCCCCAGTCCACAGGGCAAATACTAGTAAGAATTAATAATGACTGAAAATTTTTATTTAAAAAAATAAACAAATGTTTGCTTATTCACATTACCTTCTCCACAAACCGCAAAAATCTTTATTTACCTTTCGTATTTACAAAGATTTCTACTTGTATTCAAAATTTATTAATGAGAAAAATCAGAAGTAATTCTATCAAAGTGAAAAACATTAAAATCAAAATGTTGGATAAAGGTTAAAATTCTATTGACTTTACAAATTAAAGCAAAGATCACTGGAGCAACAAAGTTGGTGAATTTATCAAAGCTGTCAAAAGTTCCAGGTGCTACACATGGGTTGTAGGCATAACATGCACTGCATGACCTCTCCAAATTACATTTGGTTGATGAAGCGGTCAACAAATGTTTAGGAGGGGGGGTGCTCCTCCCTCTTGATCTCTAGAAATAAAAGCTAAGTCTTTATTGGCTGACCAATGAAATACAATATGACATGATCCATAATTGGCTGACCAGTCAGAGCTGTTTATGTCTACATATTTCATCTATAAAATATGTACTCTAATGTTTTAATAAGATGCTGAAACAGTTACTAGAAGACTTTGCTCCTAAAAGAAAACTCCAATAAAAAATTCAACAAAGTTCTTCCGACAGCACCAACATCACCTTTGCTGCTGAAAAACGCCATGCTAATTTGCATAAAGTAAAAACACTACTCAAATTCCTCACCATGTTTTTTTCCTCCTACTTAGTGTGTGAAACTTTTTCTTTTGTATAAGGCTTTATGATCATATAGCAATAAAAACCTATATTGTAATTGTTAACTAAGAGCTGTCTTGTTCTTATAGTTACCAACATCTTCAGCAACTCATTCCCCTAAATCTCCTGAACTGTTACAAGATGCTCTGACTAAGTAACATTTATCTCTGTTTTGTGGATCTTTAAAGCATTGGCAGAGCAACAAGATGCTTCTGGTTATCCCAGTGATAGGATCACAGCCCAAAAAGTTGCTCCCATCCATCAGAGTAGACCTGGGAGTAATGGCAATGAAGGAGTACTTCACACAGTTCCAAAATGTCTTAACATCAGATACAGTTAAGTGTCATCCTCAGGGCACCTCTTTCTTGGGGCAAGGATCTTACCCCATTGTAAGAGATACAGTCAGTCTGTTCTAAACCCGTAGAAAAGATGACTTACCTTGTGTGGCAAAGAGAGCATGTATATGCCTGACGTGCAAAATGAGTAGGGTTCGAAAGAAAAAAGAAATATGGCTGTAATAACACCTCAACTTAAGATAAAACACGGTCTCCACCAAGGAGAATTGGTGAGAGGGGTTGGGCGTATGCAAATTTTTCTCGAGATCAGCTCAGCATAAAGGCCACGTGCGAGAGAGAAACAAGAGAGACTTGCAAATGTGATACTGCTATAGAGAGAGATTTTGTCTGTGGGAAAGCGATTACTTGGGTCAGTTTCACACAAAAGCCCACAGGCAGGGCTATTTAACATTTCAACTTAATTGCCGATGATTTCCCTCTGATAAAAAATGTCTGCTAAGAAAGTTTAAAGATTGATAAATCCTGTTTTCAACACTTCTAAAATTATTGCAAAATTCTGTTCCACAAAAATTTATTTAAATATTTTCAGAAAGGTACATTAATCAACAAAACAATTATATAAATGACATTGTTGGGAGTGAAAATCAGATCCCTTTATTTTCCTATTCCTTTCCACAAGTTATACCCCGGAAATTGAATTGCACCTAGATATATCTGTAAATGAATTTCTAATTCTTATGAGAAATAATAAAATTTCTAAGATAAATAAAATAAAGTTTTCAAGGAAATAAATAGCTACTATCATAGTATCTATTATATATATATATGCTACTCCTTACTGCTTGGTTGTTTTATGGCATATAAACCCTTGTGGCTTATTTAATGCCAAATCTTGTTTATACATATGGTACGTGGTGCATTCAATAAGTTTCCAGACTTTTTTTGTACAGGCATTTAAAATTGTCATAGACCCTTGAAAATTCAGTATGTTATTGCTATACATTTTATGAGATGACTGACCAATTTTTATGATTTCAGCTTCAAAGGAACAGCTACAGCAGGAATTGGAATACACCCTACTAAAGCCTGATTGTCACAGCTGGTAAATTTCAAAAATGCAATCTGGACTTTAGAAGAACGATATGCAATAAAATTCTGTTTTAAACTTGGTAAAATGCCATGCGATGAAAGCTGGATCTACTGCTATGACCCAGAAACCAAGAGACAGAGTTCCCAGTGGAAGCATGCTGGCTCTCCCAGACCCAAGAAGGCCAGACAGAGCAAATCCACCCACAGGCTTTTAATGATCCCTTTTTTTGACAGCACTGGCATGATCTACATGCACTGGGTTCCCACTGGACAGACAGTCAACAAGGAATACTATGTTGAGGTTTTAAGGGAGTTCAGTAAGAGATTCCATTGGAAGAGGCCAGCACTCTTCAAATCGGGTCAGTGGCATTTCCACCAGGACAATGCACCAGTCCACAACTCCATCCTTGTCACAGACTATTTAACCAAGATGGGCATCTAGACAGTTCCTCACCGTCCCTATAGTCCAGACCTTGCTCCCTGTGACTTTTGGTTATTCCCTAAGCTCACAGGCTGTCGTCATGAGACAATTGAGGAGATGAAAGAGGCTGTGACGAAGGTCATTGACACACTCACACAAGAGGACTTCCATGGGGCCTTCCAGAAGTTGTTGGAACAGTACAACTAGTGCATTGCAGCTGGAGGAGATTACTTTGAAGGGGACTAGAGTTTCATGTGTGTACTATCAAAAGTGCCCATACGAAAAAAGTCTGAAAACTTACTTCATCCACGTACATAGTATGTGTGTGTAATTTGAAAGCAATTAGTTTGTAGGTAACTTTATTTTTGAATGAATGGTTAGAGCTCATTTCTTTGCACACAGTTAATTGGTTTCAAGTATTGGTAACAATTCTATTTAATATTAATCACTTGTTTGCACACAGTTAAATAGTTTCAAGTATAGTAAATGATTAAAAAGTTCTATGCGACCCTAACAGATACTACCACTCTGGGTCAGAGTGGACCTGTTAGTAATGACCATGAAGACATATTCCACATTCCCCAAATCTCCAGGACTTGAGCCTTACCATAAGATGTTTTAGTGTGATACCCAGTAGACTTGTTGGGGAGGAGGTCTTACCCCTCTGGATAAGTCCAGTCAGTGTATTCTACAGCCCCAACCGACAGGGCACTATTCCCCACAGTCATAGAGATAATGAGCTGAATGAGTTGAGATTAAAAGGCAGCTAAAACTAAGACCATAAAGAAAAAATACCAGTTAAGATTAATTATAATAATGCTTCATCTAATAAATAAAAATACACTCAAAAGAATATTGTCTATACATTTACAAACACTCCATTTCAAAGGTTCTTAGAATTTTTGCCCCTTTTTTAAGAAAACAATGATGCATCTTCCACTACCTCTTCCTTTTCCAAAAGATTTCTGTTGATTCCAATTCCCAGATTGTCATTTGACTGTATCCAAAGGTGAGATTCAACTTCTGTAGCTTTGTAGAGTACACTTTCATTACAATTACTTTCAAGTAGTAGTACCTGTTAGGGTCCCATTTTTTGCTCAGATAGGTCTGTTATAAAAGTATTAGTATTCATAAATGAAACCATTAAAATGAGTGCAAACAAATGAGTATTGGTTTGGTTTTATGGCATATCAACCACTGTAGGTTATTCAATACCAAATCTTGTTTATTCATATATATTGAATATAAAATTTGTAAACACATTTTATTGATAACATTCTTAAATGAGCTAGTTTTTTTTTACAGTTAAAAGGTTTCAAGTATTTCTATCCAATATGAATAATTCTATTTACAATTAATCATTTGGTTTAGTTTGGTTTTATGGCATATCAAACATTTTTCTACATACAAACAGTTCTATTTCAAACAATTCAGTTTAGTGTAAGCACACAGTTTAGTTCTATTTGAATCACAGATAGGAAATTCTTAGGTGCTACCACTCTGGGCCACAATAGACCTGGGAGTGGTGTTAATAAAGGAGTACTCCGCATTCCCCCAAACTCCAGCATTACTGGAGCCTTACAACATCAGATTGTTTTGTGTCATATCCAGGACACTTGTTGGGAGAGTCTTACCCCTCTGCAAAGATCCAGTTGGTGTATTCTACAGCCCCAGCTAACTGGGTTAGAATAAAAAAGAGTTGATTAAATAAAATGATTGCCAAGGAATGTTGAAAACATAGATGGTCATGATTATAATCAAACATTTACAAATGAATTTTAACATTAAATAATCCATATGATGTTAAACAAATAAACTAAACCAAATCAATTAGGACATGAAAGGATAATCAGAAAGCCATTCAAATCTAACAATACAGTTATATTCTCTTATTCTCAGATCATATATTATTATTTTGTATATATATATATATATATATATATATATATATATATATATTCCACACTGACTATTTTGGCACAGTAAGTCAGGAGGCAGAAAATTCCAGATCCAGGGAAAGGTCTGAATACAACAATGAGTTTTAAAAGCTGATAAATGAAACAAATGAAATGAACCAAGTTTATTCTGATAGAAATTAATATTGAACAAAGGTTAACATTTGATTTTTAGCCAAGTACCTATTTGGAAACTCTCTTGTGTACTGATTAGTATTTTTTCTTTCTTTTAAAGTAAAGTTCTAAGTTGGCCGACTGTAGTTGAGAGCAATTTGAAGGCTTTCTTTTCAATAGCTAATACACTGAGGATAGGGGAGGGCACTACTCCTTCAATGGATTGCTCTACTTACTCTTGATCCTTACTTTATAATGCTAAGTGCTAAGCAGAGGCATCAAATACCATTTTTTGAGTTTTTGGTATGACTCAATCTGGGATCTAACCCTGGTTTCTTGAAAATCTGGTTACTTGTGCTTGTAACACTTACCATTCAACAGTTCGTTGATAAAAAAAGAGATTTTAAAATTTCATTTAAACAACTAAAAACTAAAAAAAAAAATTAAAAAATGAAGGTAAAGTCCATGACTTACTTATCAACCAGCTGGCCAATTCTAGAACATTCGTCTTTATCGTAGAACCAGATTCCATTAATGGCTGTAATGGAGGATGATAAAAGAAAAAATGTAAAGTATGACATCATCAATATTATAAATTTCATTAAGGAAAAAGGTAAATAAATAAAAAATAAATTAAAAAAATAGGAATATCTTGCTTGGGATAGGCACCCCATCCTCATGTTATGGTTTACAAGCTGGTTTCACATTTCTATTGCTACGAAGTGGTGGGTTTGATTCTCACCATTTTGTTCAAACAGAATCCAAATCATACAAAAATCTTTTTTTTTTGTACTTCAACCATTAGTTATACACCAAAAAGGGTGTGATGAGTATAACACTAAACTACATCCAGTAGTGAGGCTCCATTTTTAACCTTTTTAATAAAATTGCTACCAGGTTAATTCTAACCCAGAGTGGAAGTACCAGTATGGATACAATCTATGGGTCAATGAGATCTATTTGAAAATGATTAGTATTAGATATGAATTCTTAAAAACAACAGTGTTCAAATTATTAGTACTAAGAATACTTGAAGCGTATAACTGTGTGCAAATGATTTTATTATAATAATAATAATAATAATAAAAATAGGAATAGTTACTTGAAAATATTGAACCCCTCTGTTCTCTTTGCAGCTAAGCGTAAATAGAAAGGCAGATTGGGGTCTTTAACCTTGGTTAGACAACCAGCCCAGGAGAAAGTTTGATCCTCACAGGCAACTCCATACCTGCATTCTGGTGCCAACATTTTTTTTTAGAGGTTGTTTCACATGGTATAATGGTTAACAAGCTAGGCTAACAGACTCTTGTTAGTGGGTTTGATTCTCATTGGATGCTCTATAATTGATTTGTTTGACCATGTTAGATCAGCAAAGTTAAACAGTGATGAGCTTGTTCAATATCTAAATGGGTGACCAGTTAGTAATAGTAGGTATTGACAGCAGCTTCACACTTGTGTGTTCGACTAAACAAAGCTTAATAAATAACATCTTGCTTGAGCTATACAGTATCTCTTTAAGGGGGTGTGCTTAGCTTAGTTAATGTCATAGGAAATCATATTGGCGACCTGAGTTCAAATCCTGGGCATGACTGCTTGCATTTCCCTTTGTATCAATGCCCTTGGGAAAAACATGAATCCCACTCTTCCTCCCCAGCTATGGGTAAATAGCAGGGCAGACTGAGTTCTGTAGCCTTTATTAGGCAACCAGTCTATAAGGAAAACTGATTTTAAACCAGTTTTGCTCCACTTAAAAAAATTGACCTTGTGTCACATCCTGTTTGTGGTGCAGGGATTGGGTAAATGTATATACTATCATTTTTCAAGCAAAGTTCAATTTTTATTATGAAAACATTTTCCAATAAAAAATGATTAAAAAAATATCAATAAACCAATAATTATTCTTCAGAGCAAGCATTCATCAACATATTCCAGAGAAAAGTTGTGTGGAAAACTGGCAGTTGCCCATGCAGCAGATCTCACTTATTCTTGACATTAATCTTGTTCAAGGGAAGAGAAAAGTGCTATAAAATCTTTTGCCAGTGCTGCCAAAAGAGTTACCAGAATGAAGATGAATATCTATTGCTGTCTCCCATGAGACAAGAATTGACACAAGGTTTTTTATAGCGAGGGTTTTAGGGAAAGGAGAGGTCAGGCATGAACCAAGACTCATGCCTAGCTGGACTGTTAGTCATAGGTTCACTAGGTGCAATGTGAGCTAGATGACCTGACTGGGACTTGAACTTACAAAGTGCAATGTGAATCCTGCATGTATGCCTGCTTATAGCTTGAACTAGACCTGAAGGTCGAGTGCTATGCCGTGCTGTCAATGATTGTTTGCCCACCTGAAGGTGGTCTGACTGAAGCTGGGGGCCATTCGACATTGAATCTGTCATTGACCTTGAGCTCCATCTAGCATAAATGCCAAACGGCTTGGCTAAAAAGCCTGGTGGAGTGAGTTGCTCATGGAATTTTCTTTTGGAACTCCAGCACTTGGTTTTTCCTTATCTACTGAAAGTCAGTCTGACCAACTATTTTAACTTTGACTGCATGGAGTGTATTCAAAAAGTATCAAGACAGAAGGAATATTTACCAGGAAAGAAATGAATAATGAATGAAACATCAATTTTCTTCAAAATAGTTACATTGGATAATTAACTGTCCATTTTATCATTGTTAGGTGCTCACTTTTGTGTTGTCAATTGGAGTTCAATGGCCACTTGTTCAAAGTTGAACACAAAATACATTTTAAGAAATGTAGATATATTAATCCAATCAAACATTTTCAAAATCAAGATGTAGGCAATTTGGAAATATGAGATGTCTTCAGAAAGCATTGAGACTGAAACTGTATTTACCAAGACAAAAAGGGACAATAAATGAAACATTAATTTTCTTCAAAGTAGACTCTTATCATTCAACATAGTTATTCCAGTGAATTTTCACTTTGTTAAAGCACCTCAGAAAGTTTTTTTTATAAGGTGTAAAGTCGAATTTCTTTCAATGTCCTCCACATCCTCAAATCTTATCCTCGAGATGAATTTTTTGTTTGGGAAACAAGAAAATGTTGCTTAAAGTTAAGTCTGGTGTGTATGAGGGTACTATACTTGCACAATCTTGTGTTTCCCCAAATAGTGATAAAAAAATTATAGAAAATTGATACTGAGTGGTCCAGACATTATCCTTTTATTGCTCAGCTCTTCACATGTCTTCATTTAAATCTTAAGATTAGAATATTTAAAGATTCAGTCTTGATAATTTTTGGCTTGGTTTCTTTGTTTAATAGCATACCAAACTTCATGGGTCATTTCATGCCAAAGTCATCTTTTTAGAAGAACAGTAGTGGTACTATTTAACCCATGGGAAGGGAATAAAGGGATTCATACCTTTTTCCCCAAGTGTATTAGTCCAAAAGTGAACATAATAGCGCAACTGGAGTTTGAACTCTCTTACTACAATTTCCTAGTCCAACATCATAATCACTTCACCATGTGGACTCCCCCAGATCTTTTTTGATAACACTTTATATAGTAGAAGAGATAATAGGACTGCCAGTATTATACAAGTCACTATATCTTTTTATATTATAATCTTTGAATATAATGATTTTCTTCAAAGGCTATCACATTAAGTTTCAAACAAAACTCATAACAATCCTAAGTTCATACTGTAATTGATCTCAGTAGATCAAGTACTTTCAACTGACATTAACCATCAAGATCAATTTGTTGAACTGGAAAGTTAAAATTTGGAGCTTTGATTTTATTTGTAAACAAGAAAAGTTAGAAAAATGGCTGAATCTTCAGTGTGCTCTTTCTGTCACTGGAATAACCATGTGTGTCTTCTAACTGGTTGTTTTATCAAAACTTTCTGTACCCATGCTGCGTTTTTTAAAGATTTGCAGAATGAGGATTGAAGTAACTTGTTTGGAGCTTCTTGTGACAAGTCAGTAGGAATTAATTGCTGAAGACACTGGCAACTCCAAGAATGAGACAATTCTCTGGTAAAGATACCAAATATTTCTTTCATTGCAATATGATTTTTCAATCATATACAATAGTAAAAGATAAGTTCTGCTTCTGCACACAAGGTAGGAGAGAAAAGACAGGGTGAGGAATTTGGGTGACATTTTTGCTTTATGTTAATTAGCATAGAGTTTTCCAGTGGAAAAGATGATCTTAGTGCTGTCCAAAGAACTCTGGAGGTCTGGAATGTTATTTCTTCTTCTTCTGTCAGAGTCTTCTTCTGTCAGAGGGTTCTTCTAGCAGCAGAGTCTTTTGTGGGCAATTATTTTAGAATGTCATCTCCAAAGTGCAGGTCAGCTTTTCTCTCTCCTTAGTTAAACCAGTCTCAAAGCTCATCTTTTATAGAAGAAAATTGTAGATCCAAACACTTCTGATTGACCAAGCAATTCACAGAGACCGAGGTGAGGAGTACCCCCCCCCAAAAAAAACTAAACTTTTTTTAATTAGGCATGGTATTTTCATAGATTGAAAAGGAGGAGCAAAAACCCCTTTAAACTTTTTTCATTTGTCCAGGTATTTGATCTTTTGGTTCTGCTGACCCATCAAACAAGTTGCAATTTGGAGAGGTCATACAAGAATATGATTGCCTTTATTGCAGGTTGCAACAGTAATTTTTGGCAGCTTTGATACACTCATGAACTTAGTAGCTCCAGTGACCTATGCATGAATTTGCAAACTTAATCAGAAGAATAATTTTATCCTAAATCTTGGTTTTAATGTTTTTCTTTTTAACAGAATTATTTCTTATGATTCACTAAAAAAAAAAAAAATTTTTTTTCTTTTCTTGTAATAAATTTTAGACACCAATGGGAATCATCATCGTGTCATAATGGAAACACAAGAAAACATAAGTTTGAAAGACCTGTTTCAAGTTTTTTGTTTTTGTTTCTGAATGTTCTGCCATCTATGAAATGCTCTAGTGATTGAAATAAATGAAAATCTGTAGGAGTAAAATATGGTGAATATGGAGAATCTCCCATCCTAATGATCTTTTCTTGGGTTTGTATTGCAGAGTGAGTCCTTGAATCATTCTTGATGTAATTCCATAGCATTTAACTTTTGCTCTGCCTTGGCTGGTTGACTGATAATTCTTAGCAGTGAAATACATAACTACCTTCTGAACTATATATATATATATATATATATATATATATATATATATATATATACACACAGAGTTTATGAGTCACAGAGAATACATGATGAGAAATCAATATTTCAACCAAAGAAGGCATGAAACCAATTTTAGTCTCATGTAATCACATTCATTCTTAACTTCTGACACTTTAGAGAAGAACAAAACACTTTCTATAAACCATTTGCAGTTGCTAATGGTTAGAAATATGATGTTGGCAGATTCCCAACAACCACTATCTGCAGACAAAAGCTTACAATATCTATTTTGAAAGATGAGATATATACACTCTTTTTTTCTTCGATAAAGCTGAAACTGTCTATTAGTTTGTATTCTGAAATATTAATGAATCACAACAGTTTCAACTGGCTTAAGTATCATTGATCAAGCCAAATTACAAACAGTATTAATAAATATAAAGTGATCGTATTTCTTTTCCAAATTTGGGTTCCTAATAAATGAGTCATGTTGTCAAGAGGGCAGAGATAAAATATCATACGGCAGACAATTTGTGTGTGTATGTATGTCAGCACATAGAACAATGAGTATCTTAAACATCAACAACTCCCCCAACTTCTATAAAAAGCATAGATAGGTGGAGGGCTTTCCTGAATATTTTCAACCAGACAGAAAACATGTTAGAGAACAAATCCCATTGTCTTAAAAAAAATAAATAAATAAAATGATAATAATGATAAAGTCTCAGTCTGAATTTTTGAGATGAGAAATTGGGATTTATTTAAAATGATTTCTTCATCTTGATAGGTCAGGTCAAGGATTATTTCTTGCTGTTGATACCATATAATCAAGTATAACTTGTCACATCTAACTCAGAGAGGAGATGGGCACTGCCAAGTAATCATAACTACTCTGTAAGATACCATGAATGGAAATACTCAATTGAGCAAATAGCTTAGGGCAAGTATCTATGTTTTGCTCATTTATAATCAAGTCACTGTATTCTCTGGCCATCTTGTCATATTCAGGTAACTTAAACTCATATTTGGGGAACATATTTAACAAATTAACACAAAGATTAATATAAAATAATAATACTGTAATGCAAATTAAGTATTATATTAATGCTATATCATATGCTGTTTCCAACAACTGATGTACTGACTGTGAACATTAACTGGAATGTCACAGTTTCCTACAGTATGTTTAGGGATCAACTTATACAGCAGGTATAGGCCAAACCTAGAATTTCAAGCTAAAAATCTTGAGATTGACTTACATACCAGATCTACTTGTACACGACAACTTATGGTAGATGAGAATATATAAAATCTAACTGTCTGAAAATTATTAGTATTAGGTATACTAGAAATGTTTAACTGGGTACAAATGAATTATTATTATTATTAATAAATATGAATAGTTACTTGAAACCATCTTTTGTGCTAATGCCCAACTATTTGCTCATAGCTGAGAGAGAAGAAAGTGGAAAATAGATGGGTTAGAAAATTAACACTTCACACATCAAATCTCCCTGTGACAACTTTACCAAGTCACCAGTCCCAGCTAACTGCTTTCCATGACACTATCTCAATTTTACTTAAAAAGCAATCATGTATAGGTAAAATTTTCATGACCAACAGTTAAAGATGGTAAAATACAGTGACAGATGGTATGAAATTTTAGCACTTATTAACAAGTCAAAGATTACTATGGTTTAAATTTTTAAAATATTATGAAAATAATTCTTAATGTTAAAAGTTGTACAATCCAACACTAAAAAAATCAGAACATGAAAAGAGGAAATGCTCTAGTGAAAAGTATTGTTATCAAGAAGTTATGACTAAAATATTCTTTTCTGTACTTCAAATTTATCCAATTCATTGTTGCATTATATTGTGACATTATAATATGCAAGCCCAGTCAGCTGGGACTGTAGAATACATGGACTGCCTCTCTGCAGAGGGGTAACCTCCTTCTAATGTGTGTTCTGTTAAGGACACTAAACAATCTAATGGTGGAGCTTTGGGGAATATGGAGTACCCCTTCATTGCCATCATTTCATGGTCCACTCAAGTCTAGAATGGTAGTATCTGATAGGGTCCTATCTGTGGGTCAAAAAACTGTTTGACATTTAAAATGAATGCAAACAAATGACTTATGTTAAATTGAATTGTTAGAAATAGAACTAATCATTTAACTATGTAAACAAAAGACTGATGATGAATTGTTAGTGATACATAACAATACTTGAAACTATTTAACAGTGTGCAAACAAATGATTAATAGTAAATAGAATTATTTATGTTAGATAGCAATACTTGCAACCATTTAACTGAGTGAAAAAAAAAAAAGAATTCAGACATTTAAAATGTTATCAACAAAATGTGTTTACAAATCATAGATATTTAATAGATATGTATTAAGGGAATTTGGCATTAAATAACCTACAATGGTTGATATGCCATAAAACCAAACCAAACCATATCTATTTAATATATATGTATAGAGAGAATTTGCTATTAAATAACCTACAAGGGTTGATATGCCATAGAACCCAACCAAATCCTATATATTCAATATATATGTATAAAGAGGATTTGGCATTAAATAACCTACAATGGTTGATATCCCATAAAATCAAACTAAATTTTAATATGCATCTCTAGATGCACATATTTAGATACAATATGCATATCGATATAAGCACATCTTTTTTTTTAAAAGGCATATTAACCACTGTGGTTATTTAATACCAAACCCATTCTTGTAGAAGAACAGCAGTGATACAATTAACCCATAGCTCAAGGAATAAGGGGTTTCATACCTTCCTCAACCTAATTTCATTACCCTGAAAGTGAACATAATAGCACGACTGGAGTTCAAACTTGCTTACTTTGGGGCTGCAGTTCAGCACTTTGGCCATTATGCCATGGAGATTCCTCCCATAGGCATATCTGTATGAGTGTAAGCTAAACATTTCAGGTCAGGAAGCTCTAAAAGATTGGTAATCAAATAGAAAGTAAAGGATTTCTAGATAATAAAACAGAAAGAAAATGACATTAACAAAGAAATGAAAGGATTATTTCTAGAAATTTTTTTATCATAAACTGAAGCCATTAGTGCTAGTAAGGTCATAGGTTAAAAGAAATCTATTTTTAAAAATGCATTTAGTGCTTGGATGATTGAAGTGGAAAAATCCTATCCTTTGGTTGAAACTTGGAAGTTGAGATATTCAAGAGACTTAATTGGGTTAGCGTATCACTTCCAACCAGTTATAGTTAATATTTAACTTTTCTGCCATGAGCAGGATGTGACATGAGGTCAATTTTTTAAATGGGGTAAAGCTGGTTTGAAATCAGAGTTTTTCCTCTCCTAGACTGGTGGCCTTATCAAGGTGGAAGAACACAATCTGCTCTTCTATTTGACCATAGCTGGATGGAGAACAGATGGATTTATACCTTTCCTGAGGGTATTAGTGCAAAGTGAAATGCAAACAGCCTTGTCTAGGATTTGAAGTCTGGTCACCAATTTAATTTCCTACATTGACTGTTATGTGAAGTGTGTTAATGTTAGCAGTGAATCATAAATGGACATAAAGTGAGAAAGGAAGCTGGCATTGTTGAGATTGGTGGTCAAATTGCTATAGTAGGGATCTAGTTGACGGGTTGAAACATAGATGTCACATACACACCTTCCCAATACTGGTCGGTTAAGTTGTGAACATCATCATCATCATCATCATCATGTCGTGCCACAAACAGTCATCAATAAAGATGGTTGCATGATTTTTTTTTTTTGATTTGTGGACCTAAACTGTGGCTTCTACAGTTTCAACCAAAAAACAGTAGCCATCTTCTTTTAATAAGTGAACAGAATGCAGGTTAAGTTGGTTAGCCCTTCACAATATACTGTATTTATACTATCCGTAGGTCTTATAAGCCTATAGATATGCAGCTAGATCTCAGCACAGACCTGGGGGACAAGATTGTATGGAAGACTGGCAGTTGCCCATGCGGCAGGTGTTCCATCTTTGTGACACTGATGATGTTCAAGAAAAGGGCAAATGGGAATTAACAACTTGGTATCAGTGTTGCCACAGGATTTGTCAGAATGAGTTGAACACAATGTCCAACAACTTTAAGAACTTCAGCTCCTAGTTTTACAATTCCAACATGGCAAGATGCCTTGACATGATAGTAGGGAATTTGAATTTAGATTTTAACTCACCCTCAATCAGTTCCCCTTACCAAAGCCACAGTGTTAACTACCTTATAATAAAACAAAGCTAAGGGAAGAGATAAATTGATGCTTTTCTCAAAGGTATTAGTCCAATATTAACCGGGACATTGGCCCAGCGGTTAGAGTGTTCGCCAATGGCCCGGGAGACCTGGGTTCAATCCCAGGTCGAGTCATACCAAAGACTTTAAAAATGGAACTTGATACCACCTTGCTTAACACTCAGCATTATAAGGTACGGTTCAAGGGTAAAGTGGAGCAATCCAGGGAATGGAGTAGCGCCCTCCCCTACACCTTGGTGTAGTAGCTATCGAAAAGGGAGCCTTCGGGTCACCCTCGACTATGGTCGCTAACTTTACTTTTATTAGTCCAAAATGAAACATTAACAGTGTAAAAATTGAACTTGGCTTGCTGATAAGTTATTTGATTTAATGGCATATCAACCCTTGTAGGTTATTTAATGCCAAATCTTGTTTATATATATATATATATATATATATATATATATATATATATATATATATATATTATTTTTAAGTGAATAATTTGTAGGTAACAATATTTTTAAAATGAGCCAGAGTTCATTTGATTGCACAGAGTTAAATGGTTTCAAGTACTGTTATTTATTGTTTGCATACAGATAAATGGTTTCAAGTATTGCTATCTAACACTAATAGTTCTGTTTGAACACAGTTAAATGGTTTCAAGCATTGTTATCTAATACCAGTAAAAGAATATGGGTGGTTCTACACAAGCCTTCACTATTGTAAATGAATTCCTGTAGAGGTCCTTCTCTAAGTTTTGGATTGATTAATGATTGTCATCAAATATGATGGATGGACATTGTTATTATGCATGAATCAATCTATAGAATTTTCATGGGGTCAAAATTAAACATTTAAAAGCAGCCAAAAAAGTGCAATTGAAAAGTGAAGATATATATCTTTTTTAATGATTGCATATAAGCACTATATATATATATATAATGCTTATATGCAATCATTAAAAAAGTTTCAAAGAAAAAAATTGAGTGCTCCTACAGTTGGCTATTGTGTGTATGTTTGTGTGTTCAAAAGTTTGATTTTTTTCTTCAGTTTTTTGTTTTGTTCTTTTAATATTTCTTTTGATATCCAGTTTTTATGGTGATAAAACACACATGGCACCACTCAGCAGAATGGCAAAAGAGAGCAATTTAAGCCTGACAACATTATATAATGCATGTGCATACATAGTCCCTGACATAATAGGTTATTTTTCATGTTGGTTCAAAATGATTTGTTTTTTCTTTATTGAATTCAAGTATGAAAAAATTTTATTTGATTTTTTTTTATTCATTTCAACTTGAGCTGAATATGTTTGCCAAATGTCTATGAATAGGAGGGAATATACTTAAGAATTTATCTTATCAACTGTGAAAATCTCATTGTGTACCAAGTAGTAGCTTATGCCCAACGAGCCAGATAAGAAAGTAAAAATAAGGAAATATACATGGTCAGTACAAATGTATATACAATTTAAGATTGGTACACATAATAAATAAGTGCACTAATCTTAAAATGTAAAAAAAGAAGGTCTGTCAGATTTATGGAAAGCTGACAGGATTAAAAATATAGATATAGGAAGTTTTGTAAATGTTTCTTAAGTGAAACAATAGGATCTACTGTTCTTAATACATTTAAGCATTTAAATTTATCTAAAGGATCAACTTCAGCTATTTAAATAATTTCTGTTATCACAGGCAGGATGTCGTGGTCAACAGTAAATTCATTACATAAGTAACATAGCAAGTTCAGACTGAGGCTAGATAAGTTACAGATTGATTTCTACTTGATTTGAAACATACAACAGAACATGCCAGCCTAGAAAATCACCATTTAAAATGCTAGCTTTTTGTATGAATTCAAACATAGATTTCTGGCAGTGAAAGGAAATATGCAGCAACTTGACCTCAAAATCAGGTTTTAGTATTTATATTATAAATACTGAACCTAAGTGTTATATAAAACAAAGCAAAATAGAGGTAAGAAGATTGTGTTGCACCACTCTTCCAAGAGTATGTGTGTGGGGCGGGGGGTGTTAAGGAAAGCTGCTGGCAAAAAATAAAAAAATTAAAAAAATCAGTATTCAAAATAATGAATTTTACCTGGAACACCAAATTCATCATCTCGTACAGTTGAATGATTTGCAATCAAGACTAGTTGGTCATTACTAATGAGTTTGATACTCACTGGGTGCCCCATATTTTTGGTCTTGCAGCAAACTAAGCTGAATAAATAACACCTACAATCAACAAATAAATGGTTAAGAGTTTATTCCTTAATATTTAAGTTAACTCAATACCTGCTGGATTTATTTGAGAGGAAGATTTTAAACTTTTGTTTAATAATTATCATGGGGATAATAAAAAAAACAATGTATAAGAGATTTAATATTCATAGAAATATTAATTATAAGTGAAAATTCTGTCTCATTTATTTCAATTTGGTAGGTTTGAAAAATATAAAGCCAGTCATTTTTTTAAAACTGCCTTTAAAATGGGATAATGACATCTATTGTGTTTCAACACAATAAAAAGCATTTACATCTATCAAAAGGATCAACTACAGTCATTAAAGAAATCTTTGGTATCACAGGCAGGATTTAATTGTCATAAGTTTCACTTATTACATAGTGACATAGCAAATTCTAGCATTGCCAAAAAAAAATAAAATAATACAATTATTTTTGTACCAACTGCAACTCGTATGCAAACAAGTCTTATCACTCTCTACTAATTCTCAACTTACTAAGTCACTTTAAATACTTTTCTAACAATCAGAATATTCAATAAGTAACTAAATACTGGCTGTAATTATTTGGGTGGAAAAGTTTAAAACTTTTCTTGAATAATCAACATGTGGGAAGGTTTTCTAAAAATAATGTACACACAATTTAAGATTGTATGAATATTTATGATACATTAAAAAATTCCTTCCATTTCTGAGATACTGGAGGGATCTAAAATATAACAATTTTTAAAACATTCCAAAAATGGGACAATGGAGCCTATTGGGTTCACTGAAGAAAGTTGGTCAGTTGGTTTTAAGGCATGTCATTCCCTATTTGGTTATTTAATTCTAAAGTCAACCTTTTTTTTTTGCAAGCAGTTATATGGTTTCAAGTAACTGATAATAATTTGCATACAATTATAACTTCAACCAACTAGTGTTAATATGAATAATTTGCACACAGTAAAATGGTTTTAAGTATTTCAAGTATCTAAAAATAGGGATCCATTGTAAATAATTATATAGTTTTAAGTATTCTTATCTAACATCAAAAAATTTTCATACAGATCTATTTGACCCATAGAGTGGACTCTAACAGGTACTAGCATTCTGCATTAGAGTTGAGAGTAATGGCAATAAAGGGGTGACTCCACACTAACAAATACAGTTTTAGAGTAAGTTTTTAGGGTGTTAGAATGGGGTAGAATTTATTGGTGTTTGCTTTATTAATCAGTGAGAATGCATTTAAATGAAAATAATAATTTTGTGCTCAGTAAGGTCAGAACAGATGCCATGTGAATTAAACCAAACAAAATTTAAAAAAAAAATTAAATAAAAGAGGTAATTTCCGTCATAACTGTCTTGTTTGGCATTAAGAAGCTGTAGAGCCGCCTGACTAGTGGGAGCATCATTTACAGTGGCCAGACGTGTTGGGATTTGGTTAATAGAGCTGACATAATCCACATTCATATGGTTGCATAAAAGAGCAGGTAAAACTTGACCATTGACTGAATTTTGTGGTGACATCTTAGGAAGAGGTGCAGTCAATAAGTTTGTTGGGGACACCTTTAGGTGTGGCTGAATACGATATAAATGAAGTGACAGTGTTTGGTTATTAAATATCCCATAAATGAGATGATGGTGCATATTGCATTAAAAAAACATAGGGAGAATTGAATTAGAGGCAGAAAGAACATTGACAACTGCAACATCAATCAATGGCTCACTTTGTCAGTAGTGCCTAGAACACACCAAATACATTCCTCCTGAAGAGGAGAAAGATCCCCCCAAAAAAGGGTTCCTGAGTATAACAATAACCAGCGTCTGATGGTGAGGTTGCAGTTCTAGAGCTTTGGAGATAATAGAATCACTTTTTTTATTGTCATTACTTTCATGTCCACTATGACATTGAGTGATAGTACCTGTTAGGTTCCCATCTATTAGACAAAAAATAAATTATTTGTACTAAATGGGATTCCAAACTATATAATTATGAGCACATTATTTGTATTAAAAAGAGTTACTTGAAACAATAATTGTTTACAAAGGATTATTATTAGTTACTCAAAACCAAATAATTGTGTATAAATTATTGGTATTAGCTAGGAATGCTTAAAGCCATATAACTGTGTGCAAATAAAGTATTATTACAATTAAATAGGAATGGTTACTTTAAACCGTATAATTTCTAGATAAAATAAGACTGACTTCAGGATTTTGAACAATATCTACTCTTAAAACATTGTTGTTGCAACTAAGTATGGAGTGTTTACATATTTGAAATGATTGAACTAGTGGCTCTTAAAACAGATATTGCAATTTGATAAGAATAGTTATAAGATATATGATTGTTGCAAATTATTATCTTTAGTAGTATTATTATTAGGAAGACTTAAAACCCTATAATTGTGTACAAATAATTTATTTAGTATAGTTACTTCAATTTATGATTGTTTGCAAATGATTATTATCATAATCAAATAGAAATAGATACTTGGAACCAAAAATTGCTTGTAAAAAAAGAGTGACTTCAGTATTAAATAATCCAACAATTGTTGGCCTCTCATTATCAGTCATTATTGGCAGGAACATGTACAACTACTAAGCAAGCATAGAAATAAATTCCTTTACTGACATCTCGAACAATTTACAGTTTGCTGAAGCTTTCATGCATCCATCCTCTTACCCATACACAGCTATGGATAAATAGTAGGGCAGACTGAGCCCTTTATACTGGGTAAGGTAAGCAGTGTCTACTGGTTTAGTTAAGAAAATATTGAATAATTTTTTTCATGGCATTATGGCTTTATCAGAATACAAAAAAGGTCTATAATTGATCGGATATCTTTTGCAGGAAATGAGAACTTTGTTTTGCATAACAGAATACTAACCACTCTGCTACTAAAGTTAATTTTACTTCACTATTATGGAAATGGAATTGGTAACCTGAGTTCAAATCCAGTAGAAGGCTGTTAACATTTACTTTGGACTTAAGAAAAACATGAATCCATCTTTTCCCCATCCCAACTATGGGTAAATAGTAGAGCTAACTGAACTCTTTAGGCTTGGTTAGGTTAACAGCCTATAAGGAAAATTTAGAATTCAAAGCAGCTGTACTCCACTTAAAAAACTGACCTTGTGTTGCATCCAGCCTGTGATGGAGGAGGTTCGGTAAATACAAATTCTTGTTATATTTAACACCTCTTAACTTTTCCACCCTTCATCCATCAAGATGAACATACTTTTGTTATCTCACCATTAATATTAAAGCAGAACAATGCCATGAAGTTGTGGTGGGGCAGGGGTTAATTATGTTGAGTGTCTGTGATAAGCCATTTACAATATGTCGATACTGTTGACTGAAAATATTGAACTAACCATAAAGAGGAAGAATTTATATTTCCCTTCCATCTTGCTATGGCAGAAGGGTTAGATAAATGCATACTTCAAACCTTATTTTATATATATATATATATATATGAAAGAGAGAGAGAGAGAGAGAATGACTCAATCTATTATTCACATAATTATTATCTATATCAGAATTAGTACTATTATTAGCGTTATTGTTATATAAATATATATATCATCAATACTATTCTGATATTTGAATATGGCTGGGAACCACCTTCACATAGCAATCCCCAAGAAACTTCACACATCAATGTGAGGAGCCAGTTTAAATCACATTGAGTGAATGCCACCACTCACACATACTATTCCGATGTATTTTTTGTTTCTGATGTTATAATGGTGAATATACTTATATATTTACCCACCCTCTCTGCTACAGGCAGGATCAATACAAGATCAATTTTTAAGTGGAGAACAGCTGGTCTGATTTCAGAGTTTTCCTTTTAGAATGGTTGCCATACCATGGCTAAAAAGAACAGTTTGTCTTACTATTTACCTATAACTAGAGAGAGAGAGAGAGAGAGAGAGAGAGGATGGCTTCATGCCTTCCCTAATGGCATCAGTACAAAGAGAAACAAATACTTTTATCTATGATTTGAACACAAAATCCATTCCTATGATAACTGTTATACCATGCACACCTCCAATGGTAGACACAAGTATTGAGATTATGGACGAGCCAGTTAAATACTTAGACACATAAATGAGAATTTAGGTAGTTAATAAAATAGGTAGGATTAGGCTTTTTCATCCAGTCTCATGAAATTAGGATGTTGTTAAGTGTTTTAAGAAAGGGGAATTGTCCCTAGAAATAAAGTCCAGAAGGAGATGATAATTTGGATTAGAATGCTTAAAGAAAATTTTTTTTTTTTTTGAAATCTTTTATAAGAGCTAAGATTATTGAATGGTATATGTAGGACATTACATAAGCTCCAAAATCAAACATACAATTCAGCCTAGTTGGCTAGGGCTGTAGAATACACTCACTGGACCTCTGCAGAGGAGTAAGACCCCCTCCTCCAATGAGTATCCCATTTATGACACTAAACACTCTAATAGTGAGGCTCCAGTCCTGGAGCTTTGGAGAATGTGGAATACTCCTTCATTGCAATTACTCCAATGTCCACTCTGACCCAGAGTGATAGTATCTGTTAGAGTTCAATCCATGGGTCAAATAGAAATATTTAATAATTTTCTATACTTGAAACCATTTAACTGAGGTGAAACAGACAAATAATGTTGAATTACTAGTATTAAATAGCAGTACTTGAATATCAAAATCCAACATACCTAAAAAGTTAGTGTGCCTCATCTATGTGCAAACAAATGAATAATGTGGAATATAATTATTAGTGCTACAAAGCTATACTTGAAACCATTTAACTGTGTGCAAACAAATGAACTCTGGCTTGTTTAATTTTTTTACCTCAAACTATTCATTAATAAATCATATATATTTGACATATATATGTATAAACAGGACTTGGCATTAAATAACCTGCAACAGCTGATATGCCATAAAACACAATCAACCAGACGTACAACTGATTAAAATGAAAATACTTTTAATACACTTTTGTAAGTTCCTCTTTTCAATAAATATGTAATCACTACAATGTTATACTAATTAGCTCATGGGCTAGAGTCTAGAATCTAAAGAAATATTCACATTGAATTCAAGGCTGATGAATTTCTAAACAGAACCTGAGAGTAACATAATTAAAAAAATGAAAAGAAAATCAGCAGCCAAACAGAAGGGTTCTTAATTGACCAATACAATAGTGAACTTGTGCAAATCTTTATTACATTTATTGAATCTATTTACTTCTTTTATTATATCACCAACAGATGTGATTATTGTATTGCCTTTGAAAGAGAGACTGAATCTTTGAATTCTTAAAAAATTTAGAATGAAGATGTGTGCACAGCTGAGCAAATTATATCAGGTTGTAACAAAAGTTCTGTCTGAATTTTTTAATGTGAAATGTTGAACAAAATTTAATTAAGTTCAATCCTTTACTAATATGAATTGATGTTGAGGTGCATAATATATCTTATTTTCTTTCAGATTCTGGAAAAAATATTTCAAATCAACCCCATGTTGGCTCTGAGTAAAGCACACATTTGTCATGCCATACTCTACAAATTTCAGATTAACAAGATTAAATTATTCAAATTAATGGTATATTTTATCCAAACCATGCAGGGGAAAATATCATGGAATAATCCAAAGTTGAAGAAATTATGGGAGGATCTTGTAATTTGCATTCCAAAAACAAATACCAGCAGAAGTCTAGATACTACAGTTGAGATAGTTCTTGCTGACAAGTGGTTGGGCATACTAAATTGAAAGCAAATATAGCTCTCACAAAACAACCATCAATTGAAACAATGGAAAGAATTGTAAAACTTATTCAAGAAGGTAAACCATAATGGTGTCTAGCAAAAGACATTGGATGTTTCCAGTCAGCTGGGTCTAAAATTTGGTGAAAATATAAAAGGAATAGGGTGTTTAAAAAGGAAAATATACTGACAGACCATGAAAGATATCAAATTGTCAGGATAGGAAACTCCAAACAATATGCTTTGAAAGTAGAAAATGTATAAGAAAATAAATAAAAAAAAGAAATATGTTAAAACAGGAGTCAATATTTGTGACAGAACTGTAAAAAATTAGCAAAATTAAATGGGATTTATATAGAGAAATGCCAAACAAAAACCAGCATTAACACTAACCGAATAAAATGGGGTTAAAATGGGCAAAAGAGAAACAGTCATGGTGTGTGGACGATTGGATGAAAGTGATATTCAGTGGTGAATGCATTGGCCAAGGCAATGATGCTGAAGATGAGTGCCGAAAGAAAACAAGTTGACTTCACAACTCATTCATGATATGTAGTTGCATGTTATTTAAAGGACCAAGAGAGATGGCAGTCATTTACATAAACAATCCAGTCAATGCATGTGTGTACATTGGTAAGTAAGTAAAGTTGGTGACCATTGTCGAGGGCTACTCGAAAGCTCCCTTTTCAATAGTTACTACACTGAGGTGTAGGAGAGAATGCTACTCCTTTCTCTGGATTGCTCCACTTTACCCTTGAAACGTACCTTATAATGCTAAGTGTTAAGCAAGGCGGTATCAAGTGCCACTTTCTGAGTCTTTGGTATGACTCAACCTGAGATTGAACCCCGGTCTCCCAGGCCATTGGCGAACACTCTACCACTAAGTCGATGGGCCGGTCAAAGTAAAGTTGGTGACTGTGGCTGAGGGTTATCTGGAGGCTCCTCTTTTGATAGCTACTACACCATTCCATGGATTGATCCACTTTACCCTTGATCCTTACTTTATAGTGATGTGCAAAGCAAGGTGGCATCAAGTGCCATTTTTGGCATGGCTTGAACTGGGATTGAACCCCAGTCTCCTGGACCGTTGGCAAACACTCTAACCATTATGGCTTGGTACATTGTTAATAGTAGATAATGTTCTCATTCCATCAATAGAAATTGGTCTGGTGATGATGAAGTCATTTTTCAGGATGATTAGGCATCTTGTTAAAGGGAAAAGAGGATTAAAGCTTTTCCTCGGGAAAGACAAATAAAATCGATGATATGGCCAGTGAAAAATTCAGATTTAAATCCAATTTAAAGTTTATGGAGGAAATCTATAAAAAATGGTCCATGTGAAGACTCCATCTGCAAAAGAAGATCTATCAACTGTCTTGTGAGAAGGTTGGAACCACTTTGATTAAGAATATTGCTTTAAATTAGTGAAATCCATGCCTGAAAGAATTAAGACTGTCAGAAGCTCAAGGAGGGGTAACAAAGTATTACTTCTAATTTCTTAGTCAATGAATTCCATAATTTTTTCTTGAGTATGGGGTTATTCCATAATATTTTCCTTCTGACTTGAAAACATTTATATGATTAATTCAGATAAATCAATGTTTTGCATCTTACGTCATTAATTTATTTACTGTTAAAAAAAACAAAACAAATCAAAAAACAAAAGTGAACATCCTCTAAGTATACAAATTACCTAATTTCTGTTGTAATAATGTCATACTCTTTTGCATTTGTGTTTGGAGATCTGTAAAAATGTGGCTTAAACACAGGAGAAATACCCATATTAAGGAAATATGTCTTATCTTACCCAAGAGATTTATAATTGAGTAAAACAAGATGGATTAAAATCACTACAAAGAAGAAAAAGAATTTAACATTTAAATCTTTAATACAAAAAACTCAAGTATTAACCCCATCCGGCACAGAGAAAATAGCAATAAATTTAAAGAAAACAAAATACATTCAATTGTTTTAAAAAGCCAATGTTTCTGAAACATGTTCATTGGCATAGAGGGAATGCAATCAGCAACCCAAATTCAAATTCAGGACAAAGCTGTTTTTCACTTTGTGCTAATGCTTCTAATGCATGAATCAATCTATTCTTCCTCCCAACTATGGGTAAATAGTAGAGCAGACTGGATTCATCAGACTTGGTTAGGGAACCAGTCTAGGAGAATGAAAACCCTCAATTCAAACCAGCTTTACTCCACTAAAAAAAAGTGACCTTGTAAAGAGTTGTAAATACATACATGCACTATTTAATACATTCCTTAAAAGAATTGAAGTGAAAATAAGTTGATTGTCAAAAATTTGAGATTAAATCGTAACTTTTGAATTGTGCATTTCCTATAATGTAATGATTATCGAGTCAGTCTAACAGAACATTACAAGTTTGGTCCTCACTGAGTGCCCAGAATTTCTGATCTTGTGCTTAACTTATAAATGACATCTACTCTCATTTTCTATGATAATTTGCAATGAATTCAATCTTTATCTGGTATGGCAACCAGTCTAGGAGACTGAAAAGCCTGAATTCAAACAAGCTATACTCTACTTAAAAACTGACCTTGTGTCATATCAGGTCCTTGGCAGAGAGGGGTGGTTGGTTGGGTTTTATGGCATATTAACACTTGTAAGTTATTTAATACCAAATCCTGTTGATGTGTAGGTAATGTTTTAAACAAGCCAAAGCTCATTTAGTGGCACACAGTTAAATATTTATTCGTATCTAACACAAATAATCCTATTTAGTATTAATCATATGTTTGCACACAGTTAAATGGTGCCAAGTACTGCTATATAACACTAACAATTTGATTTAACATTAGCCATTTGTTTGCACACAGTTAAATGGTTAAACAGTTCTATTTTACTCATAAATGGAACCCTCACAGGTACTAACACTGAGGGTAATAGCAATGAAGAGGTACTCCACATTCCCTAAAGCTCCAGGATTGAAGCCTCACCATCAAATGGCTTAGTATCATATACAGGACACCTGTTAGAGGGGGTCTTATTACTCTTCAGAGATCCAGTCAGCATATTCTACAGCCCCAACCAACTAGGTTGATTGCTTGGGTTTAAGGCATATGGTTATTTGTGGGTTATTTAATATCAAATCAATTTCATACAAATAATCACCTCTATTTCAAACAATTCAGTTTAGCATGAGTATGCAGTTTAATTGACAAAAACATTTCTATTTTAAGCTATTAAGTTTTTTAAGTACACAGTTTAATTGTCACAACATTTCTATTTCAAGCTATTCAGTTTAGTCAAACAGTTCTCATTCAAACAATTCATTTTAGTATAAGTATAGTTTTTGTCCACACACTATTAAATGTCAAAACAGTTCTATTTCAAACAATTCAGTTTAGCATAAGTACACTGTTTAAATGTCAAAATAGTTCTATTTTAAACAATTCAGTTTAACATAAATACGCAGATTAAATGCAAAAATACAGTTAAGTCCCAAAACCAAGGTTTAACTCTATTTCACCTAGGACCCTATCAGGTGCTACCACTCCGGGCCACAGTGGACCTGAGAGCAATGGCAATAAAGGGGTACTCTGCATTCCCCAAAGTTCCAGCATTACTGGAGCCTCACTATCAGATTGTTTTGTGTCATATCCAGGATACTTGTTAGGGGAGTCTTACCCCTTCGCAGAGAAGCAGTTGGTGTATTCTACAGCCCCACCCAACTAGGCAACCAACCAACAAGGCTGAGAGGAGCTGGGTAAACACATACTTTTTACGCACATTAAAATGTCCCTTTTATAATATTTATTCCATCTGTTTGCTTTCACCACATAATCAACAGATATAATTATTGATAGCACGGAAGATCCACCCACTACATCATTTCAGATTGGAATATTAAGGAGAAAAAATCTATTTCAGAGAACCCAAGATCTACCCAATTCAAATTCTAGAGCTTTTAATGAATCAGATTTTTTTTTTCAGTTACCAAGCCAGTTCATCTTGAATGCCACACACAACCAAGAAGAGAGGAATAAATGCAGTAGTCTATTTTTGATATTCCAAACATTAACAATGAGTAATATGTGTTATTCTTGTTTACAAATGTGTACAATGAGAACAATTTAAGACACTGTTTACACCGATTTGCCAAAACATGTACTAGAAGATAGATAAATAATCTAAGTGGTACCAGCAACTTATATGATAGGAGAACCACCTAGAACCTCAATTCAGATAGGAATATTACCCCCTTCCAAAAAATCTATTTTAGAGAACCTAAAATCTATCCATTTCAAATTTTAGGTCACAGATAAAGCTTTATGGTTTGTTTTACAGCACATAAACTATTGTTAAGTCATCTCATGCTGAAGTAAGTCTTTTTTTTGTTTTGTTTTTTTTACCAGTAATTTTATGGTTCCGATGAACTATTCCTATTTAATAATAATCCTTTGTCAATAATTATAGCTTCAACAATTCTTTATACAAATAATTTGCACACAATTATGCTTTTTTGTAAGCAATTATATGGTTTGGTTTCTTTCTTTTAAGGACATATCAAGATTTGTGGGTTATTCAATATTAAAGCCATTAGTATAGAAAAACAGCAGTAATATTAAACACATAGTTGGGGGGATAAGTGGGTTCATGCCTTTCCTAAGAGTATTAGTCTGAAAGTGAATGTAACAATGCAACTGGAGTTTGAACTTGCTTACTTCAAGGCCACATTCTAGCACTTTAGCCATGACATCACAGGGATTCCTCCACCCATTTATAGTAACTAATGATGATAATTTACTAACAATTACTGCTTCAACTATTTTTTAACATGAATAATTTGCATAGTTAAAGGGTTTAAAGTATTCCTTCATGGTGGTGTCCTGATAGCAAGACTCCCATTTTGAAGATCTGAGGAGTGTGAAGTACCTCTTCATTGCTATTATTCCCTTGTTCACTCTGACTCAGAGTAGTAGTACCTGTTAGAGTCCCAATATAGAGGTCAAATAGATCTGTTTGAAAATTATCATCATTCAACAAGAACACTTGATGCCAAATAACTGTAAATTATTTGTATTAAGAATAATTATGTGAAGTTATAATTGTTCACTAAGGACCATTATTTGTTACTTAAAACCATATAATCATGTCCAAACAAATGACTATTATAAAATAGGAATGATAAATTGAAACCATATAATTATTAGTATCAAATAGGAATATGTGAAACCATACAACTGGGTGCAAAAACTTTTAAGAAACAACTCCATAAAAAAATATGAATATAAATGTACATGAAATGATTTCCTAACCTCTAGGTATAAAACAACCCTAGATGGGTTGAAAATCAAGTATCCCTATCTAATACTAATAATTTATACATAATCATATGGTTGCAAATAAGTATTCCTATTTAATGATAATTTGTTAGTAAGCAGTTATATAGTTTTAAATATTCCAATCTGATACTAATAATCCTTTGTAAACAATTATATAGCTTCAAGGTCTGGTCTAATTTGGTTTAATGGCATTTCAACCATCATGAGTTATTTAATGCCAAACCATCTTTGTAGAATAGCAGTGCTATTACTTAACCCATAGCTGGAAGGGAAAAAGGGTGTTCATACATTTACGAAGTGTATATAACAACATGACTGGAGTTCAAACTTGCTTACATTGAAGCCACAATCCAACACATGTTAGGCACTACGCCATGGGGACTCCCTATTAATAGCTTCAAGTAATTATTCTTAATACAAATAATTTGTACCCAGTTATATGGTTTCAAGTATTCCTATCTAATACCAGTAATTTATATACAGATCTATTTGACCCATAAGTGAGACCTTAATAGGTATTACCACTCCCGGTCAGAGTTAACCTGGGATTAATGACAATGAAAAGGTAATTCCACACACCTTAGAGCATTGTAACCAGATGTCATTTAGTATCATACCCATGTTACACATCCTTTTTTGTGGGGAGAGGGTGTCTTAGCCCTCTTTAGAGGATGCAGTCAACATTCTAGTCCATGCCAACAGAGGTAGAGGAAAGATTTTAATACCTCTCTACTCTGTGTGACATTAATCACTTATTAAACAGACAAGGGAAAATAAGTTTAAAATCATAGTATAGACATTCTAGATATTTTTGGGGCAATAGGATCTCTGGATATTGTCAACACATTTCAGCTGATTCATTCTACAACCTTCTTCAAGTGTATTGATCATATGAAAAGAAAGGGTCTCTTTTTTTTTTTCAACTATAAATAAAAAGCAGAATTTTGAAAATTCTCATTACATCAGTTTTCACTTAATAAGCACAAGTATGGGGCACCCAGTTTAATCAAATTCACTAGAAACAGCTGTTCATGTTATCACTTGTTTTATTTCTTTCTTTATTGGAAAGAAATGAAGTGCAGGAAAGGAACTAAATTTAGTTGAGGAGTGATTAAGCCAGAAGCTTTCATAGGGATGGTGGCAACAGGTCACGCTGGCCTGGGCTTCTTTCCTAGCACCCAAATTGATAAAGCCTGAGGGAAGCAAAGGCAGAAACTAATCCAGGAAGAAGTCCAAGCTAACGTTGAGGATAAAAGAATATGCAAAATGGTAGGATTAAACCAGCAGGGTGAATGAAAATGATGGGAGAATTTTTTCACAGTAGAAAATAACCTGGTCAGAGATCTGGTACTCTAATACCAGTCAGATTGAATTTCTTGTACAATCCATACATGATGTACTACCAAGTACTGCAAAATTCTATACTTGGTGGAATAGTTCCCGGAAAGATACACTGAAACACATTCTAAATGCTTGTATGAGGACTCTTGATGATGGGAGGTATTGATGGAAATATGACCAGGTACTTAAGTCAGTAGCTGATGCAGTGGTTGCTGCAATCTGAGCTACCAGTTTCAAGCCCGAAACGAAGTTGATTAACTTTGTCAAAGCCAGTGACATCTTCCCTCATACTCAGAGTATACACTGAAAACTTACATGCTCTCTTCTGCCTGAGACTGGTAATTGAGAGTAGATCTTGAGAAACAGCTGAGATTTCCAGAGTAGAGAGCAACATCTTTGCACTTGGATTTAATAATCTGGTCTATTGTCTCCAGGTAGGTTGCAATGCTTGAACTTATGGTGCCTTGGGAAGAAAATATTGAAGTGACTTTTCAAAGAAAGCTTGAAAAATACCAGGAGATGGTATAGAAATACAGATCCAACCAATGGTGGACTACTTAACATCCTATTGATTGATTGGTTAGTTGTGTTTTATGGCATATCAACCCTTGAAGGTTATTTAATGCCAGATTCTGTTTATACACACAAGTAAGTTGGCTGACCTTTCAATAACTACCACACCGTGGTGTAGGAGAGGGTACTACTTCTTTCCCTGAATTGCTCTACTTACCCTTGATCTGTACCTTACAATGCTGAGTGTTAAGCAAGGAGGTATGAAGTACCATTTTTTAGTCTTTGGTATGGTTCAACTTTGGACGGAACCCCAGTCTCCCAAACCATTGGCAAAGACTCTAACCATTATGCCAATGGGCTGACCATTCTAAAAAAGGGAACCCTTCCTTTCAGTCACATCACATTTTCAATGGTCACTACCCCTGTCTATTTCCTCATCACTGCTTGTCTCATGGTATTTTTCTCTGATGAGACATGACCAAAAGGAAGAGTTTCCTTTTTTTAGAATTTTAAAATGCATACGCTTTTTAAAGCCATTTTTAAGTTTTGCACATACTACAGAATCATTATATATATATAATACATGATATTATATATATATATATATATATATATATATATATATAGATATATAAAATACATGATTATATATATATATATATATATAAAATACATGATTATATATATATATATATAAAATACATGATTATATATATATATATATATAAAATACATGATTATATATATATATATATATAAAATACATGATTATATATATATATATATATATATATATATAAATACAGGATTATATATATATATATATATAAAAAAATACAGGATTATATATATATATAAAAAAATACAGGATTATATATATATATATATATATATATATATATATATATAAATACAGGATTATATATATATATATATATATATATAAATACAGGATTATATATATATATATAAAAATACAGGATTATATATATATATATATATATAAATACAGGATTATATATATATATATATAAAAATACAGGATTATATATATATATATATATATAAATACAGGATTATATATATATATATATAAAAATACAGGATTATATATATATATATATATATATATATATATATATATATAAATACAGGATTATATATATATATATATATATATATATATAAATACAGGATTATATATATATATATATATATATATATAAATATATAAAAATACATGATTATATATATATATATATATATATATATATATATAGATAGATATAAAAAATACATGATTATATATATATGAAATAATATGATTTGTAAATCAATAGTTTGTAGGTAATATCTTTAATGTTTATACATATATAATTTGAAGTGAATAGTTTGTAGGTAATTTTATTTTTAAATGAGTTAGAGCTCATTTGTTTGCACACAGTTCAATGGTTTCAAGTATTGCTATTTAACACTACTAATTCAATTCAATATTATTCCTTCATTTGCATGCAGTTAAATGGTGCTAAGTATTGCTATGTAATACTTATAATTCAATTTGACATCAGTCATTTGTTTGCCTACAGTCCACTGGTTTTAAGAATAGTAAATGATTAAATAGTTCGATTTGATCCATAGATAGAACCCTAAGAGATACTACCACTCCAGATCGGAGTGAACTTGAAAGTAATGGCCACAAAGGTGCACTCTACATTCCCCAGAACTTCAGGACTGGAGCCTCATCATCAGATGGTTTAGTGATATATCCAGGAGACTTGATGATGGAGGTCTTACTCCTTTGCAGAGATGCATTTGGTGTATTCTACAGCCCCATCCTACTGGGCTGATATCTTATTGAAATTGGGTGTTGGGGTTTCACAGAGATCTTTATGCAGACCCTAAGTAGATTTGAAATAATGAAAGAAGAAAAAGGTAATCAAGTCAATTTTAGAATTGGCAAAAATACCCTTAAAATAGTTATGGATTAAAAGATCAGATCCATGGATCTCAACGACAGAAATCAGAAGGTGTTGAGGTGCTTCTCAAATTACAGTTAGAAAAGAAAAAAAAAAGAAGAAATTATGTGGGAAGGGAAAAGAAAGGGAAAAGAAAAAAATGGTTAGCTAGGTTGTCATTTGTGAGTTTTTTTTTTCCTTTTCGAATGGGGTCTCAGCTTTACCGCAAGAAAATTTGTATCTGATCACATAATTCCAACTATAAGCAAATTAGTATGATTGCTTTTTTTTTTTGTGGAAGTTTCTTTCCTTGATATAATCATGTTCCCAATTAAACCAATTAATTTCTAACCTGTAATCTCACACTCTGTTTATTGCAAGCATGTATCTTTCCATATGTTAGACTGAAGAGGGAAAAAACAAACAATTGGTTGTTCCCTTTTTATGTCATGACTGAAAAAGAAGTGATGTACATTGTTTCTCATTTTCAGCTTAAAAGATCAGCAGTTGCAGTTTTTCATTGGAATTTGCAGTACATTATCATGTGCTTGGTGGACATGTGCTTCAGGATTACCTGCTAGAATAGGTATTATTCCAGTAGGGTTGATTGGGTCAAAAGGAAGACCTAAAACTTGTTATGAACCCCAAGTCCATAACATTGCTAATAAAGTGATCCTACACACTCTCTGGGGGTGTATCATGACAAATTCATTCTTTAAATAGAAAGACAACTTTGATTTGTATAACTTTATACAAAAATCAACAAATAAAGGAATTGTGTTCAGTGTAATGGTTATCATTATAGGAAATGAAATTGACGACCCAAGTTTAAATCTTGGATGAGGCTGTTTGTTTCACTTTGCACTAATATATTAAGTAAATAATAGAGTAGACTGGGTTCTTTAACCTTGGTTAGGCAGCTAACCAAGAAGGAAACCTCTGAATTCAAACTAGCTGTATTCTGCTTTAAAAAATTGACCATGTGTTGCATCCTGCCTGTGATAAAGGGGTTGGATGAATACAAACATCATCAAATAAAAATAAACGATTCAAGTGAAATCATAGTCTCTTTTAGACAGCACTTCAGTGCATTTTCAAGTCCAAAGAAAGTAAAAAGTAATATCGATGTCTTCATCGGACAATAAAATGTGTGTGTATATATGGAGTATATGGAAGGCATTTTTCATGGCTATGGTGAATTGTTGGAGATTCTGAGTTTCATATCTGACTCCTTTTCTTTTTCTTACCCCATTCCTTTGTTTTCTTTTTGTCTGTCAAAGCTGTAAGAGAAAGAGTAAAAGAAACCTTTAGACTCAAATTTTATTTTGGGGTTTACGATTATTTTGTGGTGTGGAATGTTTTCCTGAACCAATAGAAATAGTTGCATTTCTCAGAAAGGGCGTTGAAGTATATTATAGAATCATTTTCGGCAATTACCTTTTCGGATCCATTGTGCGTTCAGCAGGTATGTTCAGTAGAAACTGTTATTAGCAGAAGACACAACTTGCTGCTAAGCCCTGGGACTTAGTGAACAAGTGTGTTACCTACTAGCAGCCAAGAGAAATAGATCCTTTCAGTTGAAGGGGTAGATGCTTAATGAGGAAGATTCTCTTTGGTGCCAGGAAACCTCTCTTTTTAGGCATGTGCCGATTTTGCTTTCTGTCAAAGGCCACCTGGGAAACTTAATTTTGCATTTATTTTTTTTTCATTTTTTAAAATTCCAATATATATATATATATATATATATATATATATATACATATATATATGAACAGTAGTAATTGTCACTTTATGTAAAGCTTTTCAAGTTTTTGCATGCCAATTGCTAATGTATTGCAACTGGTATCACCATCACCACTGAATTTCTTGATTCTTTTTTCCAATTATCTTAGTAAACATTGCTGAAATGCAATCAAGGAGGTCATCAGTGATGTTGCACTGGCTTCATTGCAGATTTCGGGTTTCACAACATCATACCTGCTCCACTGGTAATCCTGACCCGTTTCCAGGCTGCCTCCTCTCATGATTCACTCTGAGTATTATTAAGTGTTCAGGAGTCCTTATATAGTGGACCTGAGATCTGCAACGGACAATCAGAGACATTGTTACATGCATAAATAGGTGTTTCTCTTTGTGTGCACTTTCGTATTACTACTACTGCATGTGCATCCATACTAATGTTCATTGTTTTCTTTTCATAAAGAATGCAATCTGTCAGAACAAACCAATTTAACCGAAAAACTACTCCAGTTCACCCTCCCCACTACAAACAAGGAAACCCTGGTGCAGCTTGCCATGCTCTACCACGTACAATTCCAACATACATTAGCATGCCAAACCATGCCCAGCAAAACATAATAGAACCAGTCACCATCTCCACGTTGCAAGGGAGAAGTGGTGGTTTACAACTTTGAACAGTTAAACAAAGAAAAGAAAAAAACAAAACAAAAAAAACGTATGTCATCATTGATTGCAAAATATGAATAAAACATACTTATACACAAACACTACAGTAAGTTCATTGTTCTGCTTCCCCATTTCCCAATACTGCACCTCCCCTACGAATTAAAAAAAAAAAAAAAAAATCGATCATTTATCAATGGAGTGCTGTGATGAGAGAAAAAATAAAATTAAAATAAAACTCTGGATACTTTGGCTTATCTCAATTTCCTTTTTATGTCTTACTCCACTGATCATTCCTTTTTATCCATATCCGTATCACTGTTTGTTGCTTTCTTTTCATAAAGAATGTAGTCTATCAGAACAAACCAATTTAACCAAAAAACTACTCCAGTTCGCCCCCACCCCATATGGACAAGGAAACCCTGGTGCAGCCTGCCACGCTCAACCACACACAATTCTGACATACATTTGCACGCCAAACTATGCCCAGCAAAACACAACAGACCCAGCCACTGTTTCCATAGTGCAATGGGGGTGGGGTTTAACTCTGAGCAGTTAAGAAAATGTATTTCATCATTGATTGCAAAATATGAATAATGCATATTTACACACAAACACTATGATAAGTTTATTTTTCTGCTTTCCTGTTCCCCAATTCTACACTCCTCTTACGAATTTAATTATCAATTTTTACTTGTCACCGAGTTCTTCATTTGATAATTTGGAAGGTGTGATTCCTATATATGTACTACTTTGGGTTGGTCAAAAAATTTTCTAATATATATAGATTTATTCAAAACAGAAACACTGGAACTTACCTTTGGATGTCCGGTAAAGTAAGAAAGGGTTCTCAACTTGAAATTCAAGATCTTTTTGAATAGGTTCAATAAGGTTGTTAGGCTTCAGACGGTTTAAAATCATAAATCCATAGTGTGGAGAGGCAAACCTAAGGGTTTTAAAGAAAAAAAAGATTGATGAATTTAAGAATATAGTGAAGTGTATTCTTTTCTGATTAACAAAAGAAAGGAATCATTATTACAAATAATTTTGAGGAGTATTGACCTTCACCTACCTAAATAATTCTACTTAACTTTTTATTGCAACTAACTTGGGTTGTCACTTCTATGATACTGAGATCCAAGAATAAAGAAGTTCCCAGCATGATCCAAGCCTATATACTTTTCTCTGGTTTATTTAACAGCATATAAACTCCTTATGAATTATTTCAAGCCAAAATTTGATTCATTTGTAAATATTTGATGTAATCATAACTATTTTCAATGTTCCATTGTTTTTACTTCATTTTTTGCTCTTAATTATTTCTTTGCACACAGTTATATAACAAAGTATTCCTAATAGTTTATATATCATTATATGGTTTAATGAAGCTATTACAATTTAATGATAATCATTGTTGAAGAATTTCTACCTAAAAGCAATAATTTGTAAGCAGTTATATGGTTTCAAGTAACTAATAATAATAATCCTAGTACAAAATTGAATTGTTAGTGATAGATAGCAATACTTGGAACCTTTTATCTATGCTAAATTGAATTGTTAGAAATAGAACTGTTTGATCCATTAACTGTGTGTATCTAAGAAATGTATTGACAAATCACACACATATATATATATATATATATATATATATAACAGGATTTCCCATTAAAAAGCCAACAATGGTTGATATAACAGAAAACCAAACCTAAACTGAATTGTTTGAAATAGAACTGTTAGATCATTTAACTGTGCGTAAACAAATGACTGATGTTTAATTGAATTGTTAGCAATACTTGGAACCATTTAACTTAGTTTGCATATGTTAAATTGAATTGTTAAAAATAGAACTGTTTGATCCCTTAATTGTGTGTATCTAAAAATATGTTTACAAATCTTATATATAAAATATATGTAAAAACAGGATTTAGCATTAAATAATCAATGATGGTTAATATGCAATAAAACCAAACCAATCCTAAATACAAAGTTATAGTTTTAAGTAACTATCAATACTAATAATTTGTACACAGTTCTATTTGAATAGATCTATTCGGACCATAGATGGGACTCATACAGGTATTACCACTCTGGATCAGAGTTGACCTGGGAGTAATGGTAATGAAGGGTTATTTCACGCTTCCCAGAGCTCCAAAACTGGAACCTCACTACCAAATACAATTTAGCGTCATACCCAGGACACTGCCTTTTCTGGGGTTCTTACCCTTCTGCAGATGATACAATTTACATTTTTTAAGCGCCACTAAAAGGTCAGGATGAATTTTGAGGTATGCTGATAATGAATTTTCACCAAACTCTCAAAACAAGGCAGTTGTTCAATTTCAAAATCATGCACATCACTTGGTCTTTAAATTTTAAAATTCTGATGGTAAGAAAGTTTGTCTTGCAGACCAATTCAGTAAAGAAAAGTTTGAGTTTGAGTTTTGTTTAACGGCATATCAACCCCTGTGGGTCATTTAATGCCAAAAAGGTTATTTTTAATTTCAGTCATTAAAATAGCGGTTCTATAGAGATGTTTGGTTATATCTTACTGAAAAAGTTGCTTTTTTTTAGAAAATTAAAAATCTTTTCAGGGTTTGTATTCTTAAAGATGTCCCTCAGGTTTCTTTCTTGATAGTATTTAGTGCGGATATGTTTAAGGTTGTTACAATTTAGAAGGATATGTTTGGTTGTGAGTTGTACTTTGCATGATGGGCACACTGGGGCATCCTCCCCTTTTAACAGGTGTGAATGAGTAATGTGGGTGTGCCCAATACGCAATCGGGCAAGTATTACTTCTTCTCTTCTGTTACTTCTGTAGCCTGTTGGCCACTCTCCGATAGCTTCTTGTATTTCATGGAGTTTTTTTTGGGTCTGATTGTCCCAAGATTTCTGCCATTTGTCTGATATAAATTTCTTTATGGTTGGTTTTAGATCTGTATATGGGATTTTTGATTTGCACATATCAATTTGAAGAGCTTTTTTTGCAGCTTTGTCTGCTTTTTCATTTCCTTGGATGCCAATGTGACTTGGTATCCAGGTGAATATGATGCTATTATTTTTAGAGAGGGAGTTTAGTTTGTTTAAGAGCTTTGTAATCAAGGGGGATGATGTATCTCTGTTCTGTAGTGCTAGCAGGACTGATTTGGAGTCTGTGTATATGATAAATTTGGAAGCTTTATGATTTGCTATGATATTCATAGCTAGATCAATGGCTGTGGTTTCTGCACTGTAAATTGAAGCTTCATTAGGTAGGCGTTTTAGGGTTTCTTTTTTTTGAGAAATAGCAGCACAGCCTACTTTTTTTCCTTGTTTGGATCCGTCTGTATAGATGTGATAGTGATCTGGGAACTTATTTTGTATTTTTATGAGTTTCTCTTGATAAGTGATGGGGTGTGTTTTTGTTTTGGGTAACTTAGCCAGTTCTAAGTTTATAGTTGGTTGCCTTATGGTCCATGGTGCCGTTTTGGAGAGTATGGTATGGTGTACTATTTTAGTGTTGATTTTGATTTCGTTGAGGAGGTCACTTATTCTTAAGCTAAAAGGTCTGATTTTTTGGGGGTTATTTTGATACAGGTTTTCATATTTTGTTTTGCTGGTGTAGTCATAAGCAGGATTTTGTGGACAGGAGATGAGTTTGATGTAATACTGTAGTGCTAATTTTTGTCTTCTTAAATAGAGAGGGGGTTCGTTTGCTTCTATGTATAGACTTTCCTTTGGGGAAGTATTAAAGGCCCCTAAAGTGAGGCGAAGTCCTTGGTGGTGTATTGTTTCCAGTCGTTGTAAGTAGGATTTTCTGGCTGCTCCGTATATGAAGCAGCCATAGTCAAGTTTTGATCTTATCAGAGATCTATATAGCTTGATAAGGGTCTTTCTATCAGCACCCCAGTCTGTGTGGGCTATGGCTCTCAATAGTTGCATGGCTTGATTGCATTTTGTTCTTAGCTTTTTTATATGTGGGATAAATGATAATTTAGAGTCAAAGATAATGCCAAGGAATTTATGTTCATCTGTTATGGGTATTTCAGTGTTATTTAATGTAAGTTTAGGGTGGTTGTGCATCTTGTGGATTTGACAGAAGTGTACACATTTTGTTTTACTATTTGAAATTGTAAATCCATTTTCTGTGGTCCATTTTTGGATTTTATTTATGCATTGTTGTATTTTCCTTTCTATGGTTGTCATGTTTTTGGAATTATAGCAGATGAGGAAGTCATCTACATATAATGACCCTTTGATTTCTGGAGGGAGGCAGGATGTTATGCTGTTTATTTTTATTATAAATAGGGATACTGATAAAATACTGCCCTGAGGAACTCCCACCTCTTGTGGCTTCGGATCAGAGTATGTACTGCCAATCAGTGTCCTGAAAGATCGGTCTTCAAGAAAATTTTGGATGAAGATAGGAAGTCTACCTTGTAACCCAAAGTTTTTAAGGTCTTTGAGAATTCCGTATGGCCATGTTGTGTCATAGGCCTTTTCAAGATCAAAAAAGACTGCCACCAGGTGTTCCTTTTTTATGCATGTTTCTCTGATTAGGGTTTCTATATGAACCACCTGGTCCATTGTGCTTCTTTTTGTTCTGAAGCCTGCTTGCAGGTTTGAGAGCAGTTTATTTGATTCAAGAAACCATATTAGTCTTTGGTTTATCATCCTTTCTAAAGTTTTGCATGCATAACTAGTTAGGGCTATGGGCCTATAGCTGGTGGGATTTGTTGGGTCTTTTTGTTTTTTGAGGATGGGGATGATTGTAGTTTGCTTCCATAAAGTAGGGATATTGCCTGAGATCCAGATATTGTTATATATGTTTAGGAGATATTTCTGGGAAATTGAAGGTAATTCTTTAAGAAATGTGTAGTGGATTTCATCTGGACCAGCAGCTGAGTTATTGGATTTGGATAATGAATTTTGGAGTTCATCTAGGGTGAAAAGTTGGTTGTAGCATTTAGTATTGTCAGAGGTGAACTTTATTTTGTTCTTTTCTACTTTGATTCTGATGGAGTTAAATTTGTTGGAATATTTTTTGGTAGATGATGCTTGGGGAAAGTTTTCTGCCATCAGATTAGCAATTTGTTTTTCATTCAAAGCTTTTGTGCTTCCTTGGGAGAGATGATTTATAGGAGTGTGGACAGTTTTATTTGATATTTTCTTTACAAAGTTCCAAATTGTTTTGGGATTAGTATTTGAGTTTATTTTTGCAGTGAAGTTTCTCCAGGAGGACCTTTTAGCTTCTTTAATTGTGCGTCTAGTTTTAGCTCTTTGTTGTCTATATTTGTCTAGATTTTCTGATGAAGGGTTGGCTTTAAATTTCCTGAGGATTCTTTGGCGTTCTCTGATCATAGTTTTGCACTCCTCCGTAAACCAGGGATTGTTATGTTTTGGGGATGTTGTAGTTTTAGGTATGGTTTTGTTTGCTATATTAATTAGGGCGTTTGTGAAATGTATTATAGGTTCTTCTTGGTTTATATTTGTTTCTGGGATTAGGGTGTCAAGGCATAGTTTTTTGTAGGCTTGCCAGTTTGCTTTTTTGAAATTCCATCGTGGGGTTTTTGAGACTGTTTGTGGGTCTGATTTTCCTGGTTTAGTATTTTCTATTATGATTGGAAAGTGGTCACTGCCGCAGGAATCTTCATGTACCCTCCAGTTATATTCTATAAAGGTGGCTGGATCGCTGAGTGTTAGATCTATAGCAGAGAATGTACCTGAGGATGAGCTTAAGTGGGTTTGAGCTTTCCGATTGTGGAGACATAGGTTGTTGTTATTAATGATTTTTTCAAGGGTCTGACCTCTTTTGCTCGTTGTCCTGCTTCCCCACAAAATGTTGTGGCTATTGAAATCTCCCATCAATATATATGGCTTAGGGAGTTGATTTATCAAGTTATTTAGCTGTTCTTCGTTTATAGGATCTTGAGGTGGAATGTATATAGAGCAGATGGCGGTGGTTTTGTGTAAAGTTGCTGAAATTGCTACTGCTTGTAGGGGGGTGCTGATGTTGATTTTGCTTTGGGGAATGTTTTTCCTTATTAGGATTGATACACCACCCGAAGCTCTTAGTCCCGTGTCATGTATATAGTCATATTGCTCATAATTTTTCATGTTTGTTTTATCATTGCTTTTTTGGAATGTTTCTTGGAGACATATAATGGTAGGATTTTGTTCAGTTATTAACAGTTGGAGTTCGTTGTAATTTGCCTTGTAGCCACGACAGTTCCATTGGATTATCTTGTGGGTATTTTGGTATTTGGCCATAACTATTTATGCAGTGTGTCTTAGGTTTAGGGTGTACTATTTAATTTTTGTATTTTCGATTTTAGGTGTCGAGTCCATTTCGGTTTCCATACTTTCTATGTTTCTGGATTTATTTTTGGTTTTTGAAGGGGTGTGTTGAGTAGGTTTTTGTTTTTCTTCTTTTTCTCTGGTTCTTGAGGTTGATCGGTTTCTGTTTTTGATAGTTAGCGTTTCATTTTTTTGGCTAGAGGTTGAAGGGATGTTTTTTGATTTGTCAGTTGGAGTTAGTTGTACATTGGGTATAATAGTTTTAAGGGTTTTGATTAGTTCATGTAGGTCGTTTATTAAATTTGTTAATTCTTCTTCTATTTTTGTTGTTTTTATTTGTGTTTTTGCTTCGTTTTCTATTTGGTTTGAGGGAGTCCTGGTTACCTGAGAGAAAGTTAATTTGTTAAAGGGATTTTCTACGAGTCTTCTTGCTTCAGGGAAGATAATGTTTTTGGTGATTTTCATTTTGATAATTTCCTTTTCCCTTTCCCAGATTTTGCAGTACTTTGAGTCTGCTCTATGATTCCCTTTGCAATTGTTACAGTTTAGGCTGTTTTTGCAGGATTCCTCTATGTGGTTTGGTTCCTGCTCCCCACATTTGACACACACTTGTTTTCTTGTGCAGTGCTGCTTCAAGTGTCCATATTTCTGGCAGTTATGACATCTTCTGGGATTTGGGATGTATGTCTCAACTTTAACCACTGTATAGCCTATTTTTATTTCTAAAGGGAGTTTTGGGTTATTAAAAGGTTAGAATGTAGGTATTGGTTTCAATTATTTCATTTTGTTTTTTTGATTGTTATCCTTTTGACGTCTATTACATTTTGTTTTTTTAGTTCATTTTTAATTTCCATTATTGAGCATAATGATAGCTCTCCATTTCTTATCACCCCTTTAGAGGTGTTTAATCTCTCATGGGGGTAAGCTTTTATATCTATGTTGTGGATTTTTTTTTGCTTTAATATTATTTCAGCTTGTTTTTTTCCTGTCACCTCTATAAGGATGGTTCCATTTTTCAAGTTTTTTACGGTTTTGGGTGATATTAGAGCTGAAATACATTTTTCTATGATGAAGGGGGATATTTTTGTTAGCGGTAGTTTTTCTTTTGATTCTAGAATGATGAACCTTGGATATGGCTCATCATTGTCTGAATCACATTCAATATGGGGTCTTTTTGCTTGGGTTTTTGTTTTAACAGAAGCCATAAAAGTGTTGGATGAGTTTCACTGAACATGCTCCCCACCCACCTCGGAGCCCCATATGGGGATGTGCCTAGGGGGAAACCCATTCGCCTAGCAACACCAGGGCTACATGTTCAGTATACTCATGCTGGTGATAGACGAATTAATTTTTTGTCCCTGGGTTTTCGTTCCCAAGATAACTACTTCCCCAGGGACAGAAAGGACTACGAGTCTTTCCACAGCATGATTGACCCTACAGCCATCGTCCTCATTTAGATTTAAAAAAAAAAAAAAAAAAAAAAAAAAAAAAAAACCTAAAAATCTAAGAGAGTACTGTCATGACCAGCCGATTGATCGGATCGGGCCTCTCCGACCGCCCGTCTAGCCCAGTAAGGGCCAAAGTGGTGTGTTGCAAGAGACTTGACCACTCAATTTTCAGGCCAAGTACTGCTCAACCACCAGGATCCCGTCCTTAAGCATCACGGGTCGCCACCCACGGCCAACAGGTAGCCTCGTTGGGGGGGTTTTACCCCTCTGCAGAGGTGCAGTCAGCGTATTCTACAGCCCCAGCTGACAGGGCGAAGTAAAGAAAAGTCTCAAGAAAATTGTTCCAAGAGAACACAAGAGAAAAAGTATGAACTTCATCTGAGTTACAATTACAAAGTCTCAAGATTAGAGTTGTTTTTACTAAGAGAGAAATGAACAATGAATAAAACAATTTTCTTAACATTCAACACATTCATTTCTCCTTTTCTAATGCTCAAAGTACACCTGAAACTCTCTTTTGATATGCTGCACTTGCACAAACCTGTGTTTCACAGACATTTTGTTTGCCCCTACCCTGCAAAAAAAAAAAAAAGAAAAAAGGCACAGATTCATCTATTATATGTTTCTTAGCCGTATATAGAACTTTATTTGATCTTAAATGGTTGATTGATTTTAACAGCATGTCAACTTGTGAAGGGTTATTTTTTCCAAGAAGTCAGGAAATCACATTCATAGCACATTTTGATTTTTTGTGTAAATTGTTTCATAAGAGTTTTTCTTTTTTTTTTTTTTTTTACATGATCCTATCAAATACAAATAACTTTTAAACAAATCTATTTGACTCATAGATAAGACCCTAAAAAGTACTACCACTCCAGGTCAAAGTGGACTTGGGAGTAATGGCAATTAAGGGTGACTTGATATTCGTCTTGCTTCACACCAGGCAGGACTTGACACAAGGTCATTTAATAGAGGGGGTTGAGATTCATGCGCTGCTGGACAATGCTGGTCGTAGACTCACAAGGTGTAATGTCAACTATGCTAGTCTTTTGCCAAGTCTCCAAGCATGTATGCCAAGTGACCTTGCTTGTCATAGATTCAATAAACACGAAGGCCTGGTGCAAAGCTTGTCATTGATCCTTCTTCCACCCAAACCTTTAGGAGTGGAGCTTCACTATCAGATGCAGTTTAATGTCCCACCCAGGACACTTTTTCATGTTGATATTAAAGCTTCGGTTTCAATACATTTGGTCACACCTAATTGTATTATTTATATCATTTACATTGCATATCTATAAAAAAAAAGAAAAGATGACGTGTAAAAGATCAAAAGAACTGAGAAAACCCTTGACAGTCATGCCAAGGAACTGTTTCCTGTATATATGTTCAGGCATTGATAGTGTGCCATAAACTGCAGAAAATCAAGACAGCTAAAAGGAACAAAGATAAGGTTATTCTTGGATGCTTGTTGAATTGGTGCTCTTGTATCACTGTTAGACACAGACACTCACACAAAATTTTGATGGTTGGCACACAAGGATGATATGTGGCCCTTGATGTTAAGTGGTAGCAGTACATGACAAACAAATGCTTGTATGGAAATCTAAAAGTGAATGAGGAGATCAGAGAATGTGAGGTGTACACCATGTCATATACACACAGATATTGACTATCTGTAACAGGATGCTCATCTGGAATATGTCAGAGAACTGAAGGTGACAATGATGGTTTGAGAAGTGTGGAATAAAGACCGTTACCTTGGCCTGAGTGCAAACCAGGTCTAATTAAAAAAAAAAAAAAGTAATTATATATGTGTGTGTGTGTGTGTGTTATGCCATCAAAAAAGGCATAAAATAAATAAGAAAAACACATACTTAGAGAGAAGAAATAAAGTTACATATTATAGGAAACAAATAATACAATGTCGCCAGTGTACCTTTGCTACCAAACTCCCAGAGTGGATTATCTTTATTGGAAGTCTATTGTGTATTGAGAATAGGGATGATACCTCAACAATACACACACACAGGGTGTTCATAGAGTCTCACTGCAGTTTTAAAATGTATCAATGTTGAAGTGAAATAATAAAAAAGTACAACAAAATAAAATTTAAAGAGTGGAACTTTCATGTTTTCTACAAAATCATTTTTACTTTATTATTTGTACAATAATTTGATACAACTTAGTAATTACTAGGATGATATTTTGGTAGCATGAGGTACAGTATGTAGCTCCAGATGTCTTTGCTAGGGTTGTGAAGGTGATGAACCATATTGGACTGTGAGATGCAGAGCTCAAGTGCTTCTCACCAGATTTATCTTTATGGCTTGGAGCACAGCCTCAGAATTCAGAGTTTCAGGCCTACCTGACCTTCAAGGTTCTTACAACCTAATGGAAATTACTTCCATTATCTGATTATTGTAATCAACTGCACTTCCACTTTTCACTTAACAAATGTTTTTGGTTGCTACCACGGCTTTATGGTGCAGTTCCAACTCATAAAGCATAAGTTCCTAAATTAGATGATGTTGCACATTCATCTGTGCAGCTTTCAAATCACACATGGAGTAAAAGCAATGCACAATGTGTCAACGCACCAACTACAACATAACCACAGTGGATACCTTCCATGGCTTGAATTACTTCAGTCACACCACAAACTAGTATGTACCAAAATATTGCAAAATGTTTCACTCATCCTAGTAAATTTACAACTCCTGTAGGACTTTATGAATGCCTTTAATGTCGACACACACTATGATATATTAGCCTATCTCCAAGAATTAACAATATTTCTTCAAATTTCAAAAGCCAAAGATTAGTATCACTTTTGACCTTAGACTTCCAAATCCAAGTCAGTGCCACAAACTTCTTTATACTTATTACACATTTGACAGAAAAAAATCATGAGATTTATAAAAACCTTCAAGATAAAAAATAAAATAATCTATTTTAACCAAAATAGCATAGGTCTTTGGGATTAAGAAACCCTGATGTTTTATCACAGGTACTGTGTTATTTAAGAATCCAGTTACAATTATTCTCATATTCCAATTTCTTAATAGCTCGTCTTTAATAGATTAGGATTTCAAATCATGACAAGTCTAGTATGAATGCCATTACAATAATGGTTTTACAATGTTCTTCATGGGCGTAGACATCACTCACAGCTAAACATTGCAATATAATCTACCAAATATAGTAGTGAAAAGGACTTATGCTAAAAGCAACAGTTCCAATCGGATCACCAAAGTTAAGCAATTTTGAGGTTCTATAAGCAACTTGAAGCCTGAGTGTCAGAAAAAAAGCAAAGCTTAGTAAATAATATTAGTCATAAAAAATCTGGTCTCTAAAATATTCAGACCAAAAGTAAAATGAATAAGATGGTGTTGCCAACCTGTAATAATAGGAATATGATTGGATAAACCAAATGAAGTCATAAAAATACTCAATACTGAGTGGACAGTTGGATTCAGCTCAAGCACTGATCATTATAAGTATCGGTTAAGTGTATCAACAGTTACAAAGTGATTGAGAGTTCAATCTCTACATCAAGCAGTAGGAGAGCCAACTAGACTTGATCTTAGCAGGCTGAGATGAAGAATTATCCTTATACACTGATGTACTTTGACTAGTGTCCTCTTCTCAACCATTTAAGTTACATTTCAAAATGTTGACATGTGAAATGAAAACAGTCTACCTCTGTGGACTGAATAAAAGGTTCAGTGTAATATGGTAGGCTCCTGCCACTAATAACCTCTGTACACAGCTATGCTGGATGTGACTAACAGGGAACTAAGTTGACTGATTTGGGACTTAAGCAAAACTGCCTATCCTCTATCAGGGAAGGACAACAATTTATACAGAACAATTCTTTCCTCAATTTATGAAGAAAATCACTTGACATATTTTGATATAGTTTCCAACTGGTTTTAAGAAATAACACCTGAAATAAAATGTTGAATTGATGGTTGTCTGTTCAAACTGACTATCTCTTTGTCTTCTCAACCTTTCTTTGACAACCTTCAAGATTCCAACTGCTACATTAAGTTTGAAATTTCCAGCAATTTCAAGAAGGCTGGAAATTAAATGTTTGAAAACTTATGTCATGACAAATAATCACACATTATTGCATTTCTCTGATCAATAGGAGGTTTACTTGGCAGTGCCCATTTCCTCTCGAAGTAACATGAAATAGATTGTATAGAATTAGATGGTATCAGTAGCAAGGATTGATCCCTGATCAAATTTATACAGATGGTTTAAATTCAGAGTTTTCCTTCTTCTAGACAAGTTACCTAACCAAAGCTAAAGGGTCCAATCTGCCCTATTTATCCTTAGTGGAGTGGGGAGAAGAAATGGATTCATACTTTTCCTTAAAATTATTAACACACTATGAAATACAAACAATCCTGATCAGGACTTGAACTCAGCGAGTCGAATCTATTTCCTATGATGATAACCATGATGTTTTCACAGTGTAGTAGAAGTATAACATAAAAGTTACAGTTTGATTGGTTGATGTTTTATGACATATCAACCCCTGTGGGTTATTTAAAGCCAAACCCTGTTTTAAATATATATATATGATTTGTGAGCAAATAGTTGGTAGGTAACTTTATAATTACAAGTATTACTATCGAAAACTAATAATTCTATGTAAAATTAATCATTTGTCTGTACACAGTTGAATGGTTTCAAGTATTTCAAAAATTAATATTCTTATTTAATATTAATCATTTGTTTGTACACAGTTAAATGGTTTCAAGTCCTACTAATTATGCATTAAGTATTAGTAGTAGATATGAATACTTGAAACCATATAATTTTGTATAAAAATGATTTTATTAAATAAGAATAGCTACTTTGAAACCTAATTGTATATAAATTATTAGTTTAAGAGAGAAATACTTGAAACCATCCAAATGTGTGCGAATAAATGATCGTAAACAATTAAAAAAGAGCAATTAAAAGAAAATACAATGGAACATTAAAAATAGAGTTATAACAATAAAATATCTATAAATGAATCAATTTCAGCATTGAATAACCCATAAGGAGTTGGTATGCCATTAATCAAATAAACCAAACATTTGTAGCCTAAAATTTAACTCTTTACCAAAAGCATCAACTAATGTTTCCCTTACCAGCTTTACAGAAATGAGATCAGAATGTTTTGATAAAAAAGAAGCAATCCAGCTTTGAGAGATGCAGCTTCCAAACAAAAAAAAAAAAAAATTTTTTTTTACGTAATCTTCATGAAGGTTTCTTTTTTCTTTCTTTGTTTAACGGCATATCAATCAATACCAAAGTCAGCCTTGTAAAAGGACAGTACTTGTTTAACCCATAGCAAGGGGGTTCATTTCTTTCCCAAGAATAGTAGTCTGAAAATGAGCACAGTAGCACAATTGGAGTTCGAACACACTCACTACAATGTCACAGTCCAGCATGTTAGCCACTGTGACATTGGAACTGCTCCCAATCCTGATGAAGTTAGCAACCAAGTTGAAACAAGAATCTAAGAATCTGGATCTTTATACAGCTTAATCTGAAACAAGATTGCAGTAGTATGAGTGAGGATTGAAATAAGTATTTATCCAATCTTTCTGCCATGGGAAAGATGTGGCACAAGATAAGTTTAATAAGTTTGAATTCAGAATTTTTTTTTTCTCCTAGACTGGTTGCCATACCAAAGTTAAACATAGCGGGGGGAGAATAGTTGGATTCATATCTTTCCCAAGAATATTAGTGTAATGTGAAATGCAAACAGCTACACTCAGGATTTGAACTCAGGTTGTTGTGCCAATTTCCTATGATGATAACCATGACACTAAAAGTGCTTCTAAGTAATAACTTACAAACTATTTTGCTATTAATGCTGCAAGTGATATTTCAACAAATGCTTGAAACATGCATACTTCTGAGATGGTTGTAAGCCATGTCCACCTTCAAGACACATGCTAAATGATTGCTGACCCAACAAAAGAGTTCATTTGCCTTTTGATAGATCTTTTTTTTTTCCATCCTGCTAGGTATCTAAGCCATCCTTCTCATCAGGTAATCCTGATTGAGGAGTCAGTTTAGTCACAAACCATTTTTATTATGAGTTTTTTATGTTTTTTTTTAAATATTTTTCTAACAGTCCATTGACAGAATCTTGAATATCATGGAAAAGGGGAAAAATCCAACTATTGATTAAATTAAGTGTATTGCTCAGCTAATAATTTGGCTGTTTTTCTTGTACAGCAGTTATATACAGACATAATGAAAATTTTAGTAAGTTGTAGATATTATCAAAGAAAATACTTATTTTTTGTAATATACAGATGTTATTAAAGAAAATGAACTAAATCATTTCCTGTAGAAAATTTTGCTTTTTGGAAGAGTTCAATTGATTGAATTTACAATTTGACAATGTCGTTTTCAGGTAATTTTGTTTTTTCATGTTAAAAAAAAAAAAAAAAAAAAAAAAAAAAAAAATTCAATTAAAATTTTAAAGAAAGTTACTATGATTTTAAGTGTAAACCAGGAATGAGATTGACTAAAAAAAATCTACATATCATATCATCCATAAATTCTTCATCTTGGGTGGCACCAGCCATCATAGTCAGAAAAAAGCAACAATAAATTATGTTTGTATACTGATTTTTCAACCAGTGTAAACAAAGTTACCCATTACTAGTGGCAAAAGTAATGTTTGCTAAGCTAAATGGTTGGCATTCCCCCCCCCACCAAAGATTGATTTATCAGACATATACCTCAGAGCAGAAATCGAAGGAAATTGCAAACATTTATTAATAATAAACGCACACTAAAAATTGTACACCAGTACAACTGACTACCATTTGATGTTAAATGTGTATCAGAAATATTTGAATGGATTATGTAGGTTCACCTAAATCTCACAGTAGCTTATGGTTAGGTTAGTTGGTTTTTTTTGGCATGTCATCCATGTCAACCCTTGTTGGGCTATTTCATACTTCAATCAGTTTTTTTAAGGCAATTATATAGTTTCAAGTAACTATTCCAATTTAATGATAATTGTCATTTACTTGCAGACAGCTATATGTTTTCAAGTATTTCAAGCAATTATATAGCTTCAAGTAACTCTTCCAAGTTAATAATAATAATAATCATTAACTATGCACAGTTATATAGTTTCAAGTATTTTAAGTAATTATGTTTTGAAGTAACAATTGAAATTTAATGATAATAGCCATTCACTTGCTCACAATTATATGGTTTCAAGTAACTAATAATAATTTTTCGTAAACAATTATAGTTTCAATTAAATATATCTAATACAAATAATTTACCCATAGTTATATGGTTTCAAGTATTCCTATCTAATACTAATAATTTTCAGATTATTTGCAAGCAATTATATGGTTTTAAGTAACCATTTGTATTTAATAATAATTTGTAAACAATGTTAGCTTCAAATAGATTGTACAGTTATACTGTTTCAAGTATTCCTATATAATACCAATAATTTACAAGCAATTATGTTTTTTAGTAATTATTCCTAATTGATAAGAATAAAGATCATGTATCTGCACAGAGTTTTATGGTTTCAATCATTCTTATCTAATACAGTTAATTTTCAAACAGAACTATTTGAACCATAGATTGAACCTTAACAGGTATTATCACTAAAGGTCAGAGTGGACCTGGGAGTAATTGAAATGAAGGGGCGACTCCACAGAGCTCCAGAACTGGAGCCTCAATACCAAATGCAGTTTAGTGACACAATTGCTTATGTAGATGATTTCATAATTGTGATTAATACTGTTGAAAAACATGGAGGATATTTTTGAACAAATACAGTAATTTGAATTTAGCATAGAGATACAGTACAGTGCAAAAGTCTTCAGCCACTTTAAACAAGTTTCTACAAATTTCCAACTTATAATTGAATCTTTCATATTGTTTTTTTTTTTTTTTTTTACATATGAAATATTGAATAAATGAATGAAAGGGGAAGATACAAGACCACCCCCAAAAATGGCTGTGCAAAAGTTATCAGCCATCTCACATAAAGAATCAAGATACAGCATTTAAAACAGAAAAATGTCTATAATGAAAATTCATTACATAATATTCATTTCAAGAAGTTACTATACATTGTTGATATTTCATGTGGCCTCCCTTAGCTTGAATAATTGCTACAATACACCGGGGAAGAGATGCGTATAAATCCTTCACCATCTTCACAGGTATGAGATACCATTCTCTGTGGCTGAGTTCCCACATCTCTTCAAGATTGTGTGGATTCTTCTGACAAACTCTTCTCTTTAGTTCTGTCTACATTTGCTCAATGATATTCAAGTCAATTTTGGGCCAATTTTTCAATATGGTTACACCTTTATCAGTCAAACTCTGTTATGTTGCACGTGATCTGTGGAGGAGTATGAATATTTTGAATAAGTTGACAATTAGTAGAAATTTACAACAGTTTAAAAGTAGCCAAAGACTTTTGCATATTACTGTCGAAGAGTATGAATATTTTCATGACCAGAATAACATCTTTATGTCACATTATAAAATAAAGTAAATGATGACCAAAATAAACATTACAACCTTTTCTAGAACTGATAAACTATTATAATTTATGTATGTGTAAAATGTGTAAACTACATGCACTATTTAGGAGGCACACTTAGGGTAGTTTTATTGTCATAAGAAATTGAATCAGCAACCTGAGTTCAATCCTGGATGAAGCCGTTTGCATTTCACCACGTGCTAAGCCTCTTGAAAAAAACATGAATCCATCTGTTCTCTTTGCATCTCTGAGTAAATAGCAGTGCAAACTGGGCTCTCCAGCCTTGGTTAGGCAAGCAGTCTAGGAGAATTCAAATCAGCAGTACTCTGTGTCACCTACTCAGAGTGGAAGGGTTAAGTAAATACATACTTGTACTATTTAATACAATATTCAATATTAATAACAAATAATTACAATTTAATAGATCATTAAAAAAACTGAAATGGAATTGCTAAGTTGACTACCAAAAATTTGATATCAAATCCTAAATTTAGAATTGTGCATCTCCCATAGTATAATTATTATCAAGCTAGTCAAACAGACCATTACAAGAATGTTTGATTCTCACTGAGTGCCTTGTATTTTTGGATTTGTGCCAAAGTTAGTTACATTTATAAATGACATCTACTCTCATTTTGTAAAATAATTATTAATGAGTTCAATCCTTGCTCAGTGGTCTATTAGTATGTCCATACTAATGACTAGGGGACACTCAAAAGTTCACAGCCTGACCAAGAAAGGAATGATCTAGAACCAGGAAATGTACATATTATTTTACATATTCATCCTCAAGTCTCACACATTTGGCCATAGTGAGAAAACTAGCCTAGCAGACTTTTAATTATGGATTTGATTCTCATACTTCTAATGGTTTGGTTTACTTGTTTAACAGCATATTATTAAGTCCATATAGATTATTTAATGCTAAAACTTTATTAATTTGTAAATGTTTGATTATAATCATATCAACAGGGTGTTTAAAAAAAATTCAATATCATCTGAATTATAAATATCTGAGTAACTATGTAGTTTAGGCAAATGGAACTAAACAAGATTAACAGAAATTAGATCAATTTTTCTGAAATACCCTGTATATTTTCATTGTTCAATAGCAGTTTTTTTTCATTTGCCTTTAATCATATTTGCACACAGTTATATAATATCAAGCATTCATATCAAATACAAATAATTTGCACAGTTATAAGTTTTCAAGTATTCTTATCTATAATCGATATACAATTATATGGTTTCAAGTAATTATTTCTATTTGATTATATCATTTATTTGCACACAGTCATATTGTTTCCAGTAACTAATAATTATAATCCACAGGAAACAATTACCGCTTTAAGTAACAATTCTGAATACAAAAATTTGCACACAGATATACAATAAATTGTTTGAAATAAAATTGATTATTTGTATAAAAATAGATTTGGCATTAAATAACCTACAAAGGTTGATATGCCATAAAACCTAACCAACCAACCAACAAAATATTCAAACAGATCTATTTGACCTATAAATGAGACACTAACAGGTACTACCATTCTGGATCAGAGTGGACCTGGGAGTAATGATAATGAAGTGGTATGCCACACTTCCTAAAACTCCAGAACTGTAGCTTCACCACCAGATGTCATATTCAAAACCCTCCTCTTTACAGAAGTAGTTGGTATATTCTAAACTCCACCAATACTTTTAACCTTGCACCAAACTAAGTAAAGGTTTCTAATTGACATTACTAACTTCTGAGTTACTACTGACACATTTTGGTTATAACTTAAAAATAATAATTCCTTCTGATACAGTTAGAATTGTAATCTTTTATGAATTAAATAACTGCACAAAGAATGCTGCAGAATGTTTCAAGAACATTGTTATTTCTTTTAGTTGGTAGCAGACAGAAAAAGGGTGGGTTAGCTAAAATTGTAATAAAAAATATCCATAAAATGGTAGAAAAGGTTGGTTGGGTCTTATGGCATATCAACCATTGTAAGTTATTTAATGCCAAATACTCTTTATGCATATACATTAAATAGTAAACACATTTTGTAGGTCACATTTTTAAATGAGCCTGAGCTCATTATTTTGCACAGTTAAATGGTTTCAAGTATTGCTATGTAAAAATAACAATTTAGCATCAGTCATTTGTTTGTACACAAATGGATACACATATATGATTTGTAAGTGAATAGTTTATAGGTAATTTCATTTTTAAATGAGTTACAACTAATTTGTTTGCACACTAGTATTGCTATTGTTTCTACACAATTAAGTGATTTCAATTATTGCTATTCAACACTCTTCATTCATTTGCATACAGTCAAATGTTTCCAAGTATTGCTATGTAATACAAATAATTCTATTTAGGCACACAGTTAAAGAGTTTCAAGTATTGCTATTTAACACTAATAAATCTATTCTATACAACATTACACAATCGTTTTCACACAGTTAAATGGTTCCAAGTATTGCTATGTATTACTAACAATTCAATTAGACATCAGTCATTTGTTTATACACAATTAAATGGTCAAAGAGTGCCATTTTAAACAACTCAATTTAACATAAGTCATTTGTTTGAATACAGTTTAAAAGTAAAACAACTCCATTCGACCCACGGATAGGACCCTATCAGGTGTTACCATTCCTGGCTTGAGTGGACCAGGGAGTGATGGCAATGAAGGGGTACTCTACATTCCCCAAATCTCCAGCATTACTAGAGCATCACCATCAGATTGTTTAATGTCATAAACAGGATACCCATGGGGGGGGTACCCCTCTGCAAGAGATACAGTCAGTGTATTCAACAGCCCAAGCCAACTGGGCTCAAAATGGTTGAAGATTTACTTTTTAAACCTATCATAAATCTTGATTAACAACTTTTTTCTAAAGTTAAAAAAAAAAAAAAAAAAAAAAAAAAAAAAAAAAAGCAAGATATTCTGCTTCACACACCAAACAACTTTGGTCCATCATGCTACTTGGGTATGATTTCAATTTAGAGTACCTACCTTTCAGGAAAAGAGGACATTGCTTGATGCTCTGTTAGTGGATCAATGCTAATGACAAGCAGATACTGAAAAATTCTCAGCCTGACCAAGAAAGGAATGACTTGGAGCCAAGAAATGAACATGCTATTCAACATATTCATCCTCAAGTTCAACATTTGTGGCATAAAAGTTATTGTCATAAGAGGAAGTGAACCGAGTTCAAATCCTGAACAAGGCTGTTTACATTTCACATAGTGCCAATACTCTTAAGAAGGGTATGAATCTAATTGTTCTCCTTCGAGCTATGAGTAAGACAGACTAGGTTCTTTAGCCTTGGTACGGAAATTTGTATAGAAGAAAAAAACTCTGAGTTCAACCATTTGTAGGCCTGGAGAATAATGGGCTCCACCAGACTATTCATGCTCAAGATACATTACATAAGTAGTGCCCCCATGACTAAACTAGGTTATGGGACCAGAGAAATGTAAGGGTTAGTAAGCTAGTCTAAAAGACCATTACTAGTGAATTAGGTTTTTACTGGGTGTCCCATACTTCTAACCTTGTGCCAAATTTATGTTAAGCTTAGCAAATGGCAATGGAAAAAGGGTAGTTTAGGAATAATTTTTGGTAATAAAAAAATTCCATAAAATGGTAGAAAAGTTACCTTTCAAAACTACCATAAGCAAACTGTTGATAACATTGATCCATCGTGCTATTTGGGTATGATTTCAAATTAGAGTACCTGCCCTCTACAAAAATAAGACATGCCGATAGTCTTTCCTGACTAATTCAAAAATCTATGTACAATCCTTAGAGGAGGTAGTTATTGCCACAATGAAAATGGTGGCAGAGAGAAAAAAAAAATATTCTGTAACACGATAAGGGTGTTACCAATTACATTTAAGAATATCAGTTAAGAATCTGAAAAAGATAAAACCAAACTATACAAAGTGAAAGAAACTGTTTAAGATGTCAATAGAGAGAAAATGAAATTAATCAAGAATTTTACCAATTCTAACCTCTGTCTATCTTTTATAAGAACCTAATCTGCACAGAAAGTGAGGTGGTTCTGCCAGTGCTACATTGGTGAATAAAAATTTAACTCTTCCCAATATGCCCAGTATAAAATTGATAATGTGGGAGGATATACCAATTGGTAATTTATGAACCAAAATACAAGATTTAATAAATAAGATGAAATATTGCCCAAGAAGTCGGCATTAGGAAGTACTGTTTACAATTGCATCTTTTTCAAGGAAAAGAGTATTAGTGCTATGTAATGGCACCTTTCATGACTCCCAAAGACTGTCACAGTATGAGCTTCTTTACTGACCGCTGCACTTGGAACTTTTTCTTTACCAGAGAGTCAGTGTATTTCCACTCTATTGACTGTCTTTTTGAGCCCGGCTTATCATAACAAACCCATGTTTAGCTCATTCATAAACAATCTTTTATTAAAACATGTTTTTCTGTACACATCAAAACTTTCTTCTGTAAATTTTACATGGTTTGCACTTTTCAATTATCAAAAATTTAATGACAGACCTCTGTTCAAGCAGGGAGTACTCTGATTTGTTGTCAATTTGAATGCCCTCAAAACAAATATTTTTGCAAGGTTGAAATAATTTTTTCAAACAATACTGAGATTACAGCTATGGAAAAATTCTTATATATATATATATATATAATATATATATATATATATATATATATATAGCTTCTTTTAAACAAATTCACCTTATTTATTGAATGACCATCATACTCAGTTAAGTAAAAAGTTTTGCAGTATTTTGATAATGTAAAGTGGAACTCAGCAGGTCCTGATTGTGAATATGATAAACCACTCTGGATTCTGTGATGTTGAGCTCGCCTGATACTCTCTGAATGCAACTTGCCAGATTTGCTGCTAGGGCTTAGAACATGGCTTTGGAATCCACAGTTTTAGACCTATCTGACCTTACTTGATCAATGAGGTTCTTGCAACTCAAGTGAAATTTCTTCAACCATCTGATTATTGTACTGTAATCAACTGCACCTTCATCTTTCACAAAACAGATATTTTTGTTTACTTCCATGGTGTTATGGCCTAGTTTGAACTTGTAAAGCATAAGTTCCTAAATCAGATTATGTTGCACATTTATCTGTACATACAGTTATATGATATTAAGTATTCCTACTGAATGCAAATAATTTGCACACAATTCTATGGTGTCAAGTATACCTATCTAATACAAATAATTTATACACAATTATATGGTTTTGAGGAACTAATAATAATAATCCTTAGTAAACAATTATAGCATCAAGTAACAATTCTTAATACAAAGAATTTAGTTACATGGTATCAAGTATTACTATCCAACACAAATAATTTTTAAACAGATCTATTTCACTCATAGATGGGATTCTAACAGTTACTATCACTCTGGTTGAGAGTGGACCTAAGAGTTATGGCAATGAAGGGGTGAATCAACACTCCCTAGATCTCCAGAACTGAAGCCTCACAATCAGATGCAGTTTAGTGCCATACCCAGGATAGCCCTTTTGGAGGTAGTGCTACCTCTTTGCAGGGGTTACAATCAGCATCTTTAAACTTCATTAACAGGGCAATCCAAGCTGATGATAATGACTATTTCTTAGAGGTTTTTAATAAATTGCTCCTCACATTAAAAAAAAAAAGCCCCCACACCCACCCACTCAGCTAAATCCAAATTTTTCTTTAAATCTTTATAGCATTTCAACTGAACAACAATTGATTCAGTTTTTTAATTATTACATTTTAGCAGTGTAACTGATATGATGAATTAATTCATTTTTTTGGTGTTGTTTTCCCCCAAAATAAAAAAGAGATTATTAAAAAAAAAAAAAAAAAAAAAATGACATAATTCAGATGAACAATTCAGAGAAATGAAAGAGACATAAATAATATCACAATTTTTGACGGGCATTATGCTAGTTTAGTGATATTCAATGCAGATGTGAAATAAGCCTGAAAATCTGTACAAAAAAAAAAAAAAAAAAAAAAAAAAAAAAAAATCCAACACATCTAACAAGAGCATTTTAAGAAATAGCAATTTCTGAGATTTGGTATCCTGGAGTAATTGTGACTGACAACAATACTCAGTTTGTTCCTGACAAATTTGCAGATTTTTGTAAATTCGAAGCCATTAAAACATAAGAATTGTCCGACGTCAAACAAACTAAAAGAGATTTGAAGTAAATTGAAAGACGATAAAATGAGGGAAAATTTCTTTTTATTTATTCCCATTTCAATATAGAAAAACACTGAATGAGGCATTTGTGGTGTAACCATTGCCATCCTAGGAAATGGACACAGTGACCAGAGTTCAAAACCCAAATGAGACTGATTGCATTTCACATAGCACTAATACATTTGGCAAAGGTATGAATCTAACTATTCTCCCTACAGCTATGGGCAAATAATAAGGCAGACTGAGCTCTGAAGTTTTTATGGCAACTAGTCTAAGAGAAGGAAAACTCTGAATTTAAACCTGTTAAACTCCACTTATAAACTAATGTTATGTTGATACCACTTGTGTGGGGTAGTTGAGCAAATACATATACAATAATACTGAATTCTAATCAGCGAATAGGAGGATTATCAACGTAAGTGTTGATGGTAAATTTGCAATCATTTTTAGAATAAAATTAGACGTAATGAAAACAATAAAAATAAAAGAATATTTTTTAAGAAGATAAAATCTGAGTGTGTGTGTGTGTGTGTATATATATATATATGTATATATATATATATATATATATATATTTGTACACACACACAAAATTATTATTATCATTCCGGGTTTTCGAACTATTATCTTCATCTTTGTTGTTTTATTCACAATATTTCGGCTGATATGTCCTCCGGCCTTCCTCAGGTGTTTGTCAAACTCGGGAGCCTACATGAAACTTTGAACAACGTACTTTATTTAATCCACAGGGGTTGCTTCCGTTAAGCATAACAGAGTATAAGTGCTAAGTATTCCTGTACTGTTACTCACCTGTAACTTCAAGATGGTTTTCTCTTTAGAATCTTAGGGAATCAATGCCTATAACTGTTACACTATGTGTCCAACTGGACAATTCAGAGTGAATTTTTGGGACTTAAAAACTAAATGTTCTTTCATCACTATGATTACTACTACTATGTGTGATTTTTTTTACCTGAGCTCATATTCCGATTTTTTTTAAATCTAAATTTTTTGATTATTGGTTCCCATATTGAATTCATCTCTATACTTGGTCTACTTAACAGGTCACTGTAACCCAACATATGTGCTGATTCCTTAAGGCATTTAATGCTCCAGTGTTCTTCTCAATCAATTATTTTAACTTCATCCCATAAGGTCAGATGGTTTCCCTTTTCCTACCATATATGGTCCACTATACCCAGCTTTTCAATTTCATGTCATACTACTGCTTTTTGATGTTCTTCAAGCCTTACTTTTAGTGGGCAGCATGACTCACCTTCGTATATTTTACCACAATGACAAGGGATGGAGTACACACAGTTCTTGGTCATGTTGAATTCTGTTGGTGGCTTGACATGGAAAAGATACCTCCGGAGAGTTGAGCCACTTGTGAATATTGTCCTGATGTCATATGGACTACATATCTTTTGGATCCTTTCAGCAAGGCATTTGACATAGGGGAGATATACTGAGGTAAGTTTTCGGGTATTGTCTTCTATCCTCCAATCCAAGTTTCTTGGAGCCAATGTTATGTGCTCTGGGTAGTTGTTATGATGGAGGTTGTGTCTTAAACTAATCACTTCTTGATATACTTCTAATGGCTTTTGCTCAATGTTATAAGCAATTGACTATTCCTTTCTTCATATTATATAAATGATGCGAGTTGAAATTGAGGTACTGTCCAGTGAAGATCGGGTATGGGCCAGAGAATGAACATGTCATCTACATATCTAAGCTACATTGATGGCTTAAGTGATGTAGATCCTAATGCTATTTCTTCAAAGTATTCCATGTATATGTTGGCTAATACTGTTGACAATGGTGAACCCATAGCCTGTCCTTCTTGTTAGTATCAGATTCCATCCCAAAGTAGGTTGTCTCTACACAGAAAGGCAACATTTCTATTAGATTATCATTCGGGATGCAGGTGTGTTCTTCCTGCAAGAGATCTGCAGTCAGTTTATCCCGCACTACAGCAAGTGTCTCATCAGAAGGTACTTTTGTGAACAGACTTACTTCTTCCGGACTCACCATTTGGTTTGGGGAGAAAAAAAAAACAAAACAAAAAAAAAAAAACGGGATATGAGCTCAGGTAAAAAATTATATATAAGTAGTAGTAATCATAGTGATGTCAGAACATTAATTTTATAAGTCCCAAAAATTCACTCCGAATTGTCCAGCAGGACACAGAGCATAACAGTTATAGGTATTGATTCCCTAAGCTTCTAAAGAGGCAATCATTTGGAGGTTGCAAGTTCAATTCTGACTGCAGGCGAGTAACAATACAGGAATGCTTAGCCCTTATACCCGGTTATGGTTAACAGAATCAGAACAAGTGACCACTGTGGATTAAACAAGGACATGGTTCGAAGTTCTGTGTAGGCTTCTGAGTTCAATGAAGGCTGGAGGATATATCAGCTGAAACATTGTGAATATAAGAAAAATGAAGACAATAGTCCGAAAACCCTGAATGATGATAATAATTGTGTGTGTGTGTCTATATATATATATATATATATATATATATATATATATATTGTTATGCGAAATTGACTAAAATCCCAAAACGGGACTTTATTTCGCACGTGTGAAGACGGGGCAGGTTGGAACTTGATCCCCTATAGAATAAGTCCTCGTTCAGAGTTTTTCTCTCAGGCATATAAGACCTGGCATATTACGTGAGGGATTAATTTAGGGCCAGACCGACCACCGCTGGCAAGGGGTTCCAAATTTCACACTATCACACACCCACCAGGCCGCTTTCCTTCCTTCCCCTAGACAATGGAAGATATGAGCCTATAGGTTTTAGTCGTAATAATATTATATTGTAGTAGTCGGCAACTCCGGCTTCCCGTGTGATATTTTAAAAGAATTAATAGGACAATTCTAAGCAAGATAACATAAGGCGAATAGAAGCTGAAAAGGAAGCATGAGGTAACAAATTCGTAGCAGAACTACAAAGAACAACATAGACCACGTGGTAATATAAAAATACATGAATCCTTTACTGTACAAAGCGATACACTTTCAAAGTGTCAAATATGTATAATGAATTGAACAGTCCATGGACATAAATGTCTTTCTTTTCTGTTCTTTCATTTTCCTTCAAATTGAGAGAGAGAGAGAGAGAGAGAGAGAGTGGTATATAAAGTTAGGATATAAAGGAGAAATGGCCCCAAAGTTACTTATCTTATTTTTCGACAGGGTTCCACTGGAGAATCTTTCTTCTTTCACGGGCTAATAGACTTTATTCTATTTTTTTACACTGGCTTGAAGAACCTGGGGTCCCTCGTGTCTCAGATATTCTTTTGTCTTCAACCCGGAATATTTGCTATGGTTCGTCTGCCCGCTACGAACCCTGCCAAACAACTTTCTTATTATTTACTTCCGCTGAGGGGAGGAAGTTCCCACTTCCGTTTTGGGGTCCCAGCCAATCATTTGGCTTCTCTCTTCTTCCTCTTGGTGTCCGGCGACCTGGGTAAGGTCACCAAGTACCAACATCTGGTCTCCCCTGTGTGACCTACATTCTTTCCTAACGGTCACTCTTTGACGGCTAGATACTGTTAATTCAAACACGAGGAGTAGTAATTTTATCTCCCTCCTCCCAGTGGGATATCATGTGATTATATATATATATATATATATATATATATATATACACACACACATACACACACAGAGTTTATCTTCTTAAAAATATTCTTTTATTTCTATTGTTTTCATTAGGTCTAATTTTATTTATCACAAATTTACCATTAACACTGGCAATCCTCCTATTGGCTGATTTCGACAAACACCTGAAGAAGGCCAGAGGACTTATTGGCCGAAATATTGTGAAACAACTAATATGAAATTATTGATAACATATACCTATACAAGTAATTATGCATATATATAAAATTACATGTGTGTGTAAGTTGACTGTCTGTAGTCAAGGGCAACCCAAAGTCTCCTTTCAATAGTTACTACACAAAGGGTGCTACACCTTTTCCTGGATTGCTCCACTAACCCTTAATCTGTACCTTATAATGCTGAATGTTAAACAAGGAAGCATCAAGTACCATTTTTTTAGTCTTTGGTATGACTCAACCAGGGATTGAACCCTGTTTTCCGAGCCATTAGTGAACACTAACCATTATGCCAATGGGCTGGTC
>CAUZXS010001588.1:47500-63843 GCA_963585895.1 Sepioteuthis lessoniana | reverse complement strand
AACAAAAAAAAAATAGCAAGATAGATTAAACTACTAAGTCAGTTGCATTCTAGATTGTTCTGAAGAATCCATATTTTCCAATCAAATGATCGGTGTATCCCTCTCTTCACTTAAAGAGCCGGTATTTATTTAATAATCACAAGTGCATGCACAAAGATCGGATGAAAGAGAATGCCAATGACATCATTTCTTTGCATCCATCAGTAAATGTGGCCGGGCGTTCAAACAGTAACGCTCACGCACTTGTTCATGTCACATTTACGAATAAATACTCCTCTAAATCTTCCAACACATAGGAATAAACTTGTTTATCAAAGTCGGTTGTATTCAAGTTAACATCTATATGCATTTGTTGCGTTCGAATTACAAATAACAAATCCGTTTACAGACAACAACTTTCTGGTTCTAGGATTATACTCCAGAGGGAAAACAGTTGGGGCCGCTCTGCTTCTAATATCCGACTGATTAGGCCATTTTGGTCAGAATCGCGCCTACTGGACAATAGCCACCAGTTTAAAATGGTTGATCAGCAGGCATGATTCTGGGTTTCTATTCTTTGGAAGAAAAATGTATTTGATACGTAAATTTGGCCGACTGGGCACATTCTGGGCAGAGAGAAGCAATTGTCTTTTGCGAGCGTCTTCACTATAAATATGAATGGAGAAAATGCTAGTTCTCCGATTGGCGTTTACTTTTAGGAAATACTTTTTAGTGGGTTTCCTCATGTCTGGAATGCAAACAAAAATAGACACAAAATATGCAGAGAATATTGTTTATGGAAAAATTTCAAGTTTCTCCAGTGTATTATCCAAATTCTTTGGGATTATTCCGAAAGTTCCTTTTATGGCGGGTATAATCGAGGAAGAACTGATACCATCCAGATCGTAACACAGCTCAGATTGACTGGAATACTTTGTGGAATCCTTAAGAGCCGAGAAGACTTGCTGTCACTTAGAGCTATTGGGTTTCTCAATGTACATAGGACCCATGTGACTACTAATAACTACTAATAATAATGTTGTGTTCTTTTTTGTTTCAGATTTGAAAATTGTATACTATAGAGAATATTAATACTCGATCACAATATCCTTGGAGAGAAAAATATTTTGCGTCACTTCATATCTGGAGACAATGTTATTCAAAGCTGTCCCAAAATAGATTCAAACCATTAATGTGATAATGATTTATTATTGATACAAGAAACTCAAAAAAGTTTGCATGGCCTGGTAGCTGATATATCAAAAATGAAAAAAAAAAAAAACATTGATTTTATATCTCTAGCTCAATGGATGTATTTTTTACTGGACGTATTCAAAATGACCGCCATTGCGCTTGTCCCAGTAATAAATCATAATCATATTAATAGGTTGCATTTATTTTGAGACACCCTGTCTGTGAAAAAAAAAAACAGTTACTGGCAGTGAGGATATACACTCAAGATATCAGGTTGAAATTTGCCATAGGTAAATGTGTCACCCTAATAATGAAAAGCGGAAAACAACATAGGACGAAAGGAATAGAACTACCAAATCAAGAAAAAATCAGAACGCTAGAAGAAATGGAAGCCGACAAAAACTTTAAAACGGTTAAACATGTGGAGATGAAAGAAAAAAAGAATACCTCAGGAGAACAAGAAAACTACTCGAAACCAAACTACATGGCAGAAATCTCTTAAAAGGGAAAAATACCTGTGCTGTACCATGCGTTACGTACTCGATACCATTATTAGTGGCTCTGGGGAGAATACAAACAAGTGGGCCAGAGAACAAGAACCCTCATGGTGATGCATAAAGTCTTCCATCCCACAGACAGACTGATTGTGTCAAGAAAAGAAGGAGGAGGAGAGAGGAGGGCTGGCCAGTATTCAAGATAGCGTCGATGCAGTAATACAATGACGAAATGACTACATAGAAAAGCGTGGAGGAAGACTGGTTTGGTTTCTTTGTTTAATGGCATATCAACCTTTGTAGGTTATTTAATGCCAAATCTACCCTCCTAGAAGAACAGTAGTGGTACTATTTAACCCATAGCTGGGAGGATAAGGGGGTTCATACCTTTCCCAAGGGTATTTGCCTGAAAGTGAACGTAATAGCGCGACTGGAGTACGAACTCGCGTACTACGATTCCGCAGTACATCGCTTTAACCATTACACCACGAAGACACCCCCTGGTAACAGTCATCAGAAACAATATAAACAACACAAACATCAACAGGTGACAAACAAGAGAAATCTCACGCGAGAAAACTTGGACATTGCCAAGAAAGGGAAACCTTAAGACAGAAACAGAATCTCTTTCGATAGAAGCAAAAATTCAAGTTATGGGTTAAATAGTACCATTACTGTACTAGGAGAATAGCTTTGACATTAAATAACCTACAAAGGTTGATATGCCATTAAACAAAAAAACCAAACCAAACCATACCTAAATGTCAAAGCTTTTTGTTTGTATAAACTTATTGGTCAAAGGTGATGGTAACAGTCTATATCTTTAATAGGAGGCCAATTGTTTTTAAGAAGTTGATTATGTTTTTGAGAGCATTTTTTAAATTAGTCCCTTCATCCTGTTCGCCTTATAAAACTTTTTCCTGGTGTGGTTGTGTTTTGTGCATTCTATCAAAATGTGCTTGATTGAGTATTGTTTTCCACATGGACATTTTGGGGGAGGTTCTTCTTTAAGAATGAAGGGGTGAGTCAGTCGAGTGTGTCCAATGCGTAGTTGGGTAAGGGTAGTTTCTTCTCTTCTAGTGTTCTTAGGATCTATCTTCCTTTCTTTTAAAAATTGGTTGTATTTGAAAGAGCTTATTGTTAACACATATTAAGTCTGGACTTAAAACTTATGAGGCAGATTGATCCCCAAATACTTTTTCATAAAAGTAGAGATGGAATAGTGACAACATTCCAGTGAGGAGGACAGGCTGAAATGAAAGTGAGTCTTCTACTTTTAAACATTTGTTTAAATACATAAAGAATAATGACTCCATTCCACTAAGATATTTAAGGTTTAATTGTTTTCCATAAATTTGCCGAGATTGGAAAATATTTTTTACTTTACAATAAAATTGAGGTCAAATAAAAGGTTCAACTGTTGAAAAATGTTGTAAATGACTTCATTAAAATAAAAAATAAAAACAAAACTTCATTATTTGTGTAAACTCTAAAACTGTTTCAATTATTGAATGTGGTTATTTTTTTTTAATAATTCAGTCTCAGTAATGGCCAGCATAACTGTCAGTCAATGCAATAAACTGATAGATCAATTAAAGGAAGAAATACTTTAAAGATATTTTAAGCTTTCATTTTCTTCCTTTCTTGTTTTTAGGGTAGCCAAACATAAATGTTAATATTTAGATTTCATATGTTCCAAAGAAAAATTGTTTTCGTGAAATGAAAGAACAAACTTTATAATGATAGGGATATAAAATAAAGTAAAATAATTGACTTTAAGTTGTTAAGGATTTTAAATGCATTTTCGTCCATTTGAAAAATTATGTTTAAGCCACGCAAGCAGTTCTGGTGATGTTCACGTCATGACTGTATAAATGTTAAACACACGTGGCATACGCATGTGGATATATAGCAATTTTATACATACGCCCACATATGTAACGTTTGGGCAAGTAGCTATTCATACCTGAATACATTTCTGAGTGTGTAATTGCTTGTTTCCCCGTACTCAAGTCTCAAAAAGCTTTCCTGGAAAGTTATTTTTCTCCATATTCACGAGGAAGAAAATTTCTAATTGTCCATTATTTAGTATTTCGCATCAACGAATTGCTTTTCCTAGCTCTTGTAAAATGTTTTAGGCTCATGTGTGACTGCCAAACTGACGAGAAAAATATTATTTGCGTAACTTATCTGGATATCAATATAATTGTTAATGAGTGGATGTATTAATCAACGGGGAATTATGTCAATTTGAAGAATATAAAGAAAATCAAAAAATTTCATTTTTGTAGACATTTTAATACTAATTATAATAAAACAATCTTCATGTATAAACTACCTACTTTCTCTCCACTCTATTTAAGTTATCGTGAACCGTAACAGATAATAAAACTATTTGACTGGTTTTATGAGGTCAACTCAAATATGTGTCGTTTCATCTTCTAGTATCGAGTAATCAGGATTCAAAGTATATTTTAAATCAAAAGACAATGTGAGCAAAAACGATAACTTTGTTTTATTTTCTTGGCTCCTATTCATTTCAAGTTACATGAATATGTAATGTAGCTATACAAAAAAGATAACATATTCAGATAACTTGCAATGAAGTTGAATAAAGAGAGAACAACAATAGAAATAGGTGGAAACATAAAATATGACCGATTAACTATGTTTTAATTCAAAGAAAGTAAGAAGGTCCAATAATATTAACGTGTCTGTTGGGAGATAGAAATATGTGCATGTACATGTGATTAGCAGACGTACCTGTAAATGTCACTTTAAGCAAGTCTTTGCAGTTTTTGCATGTGCGAGTAGAAAGAATAATATTAGTCTTGGAACGGGACACCGTTCTTGTCTGTCTCTATTGACATCACAGTGACCACTCCAATGTTAACTTGATTTCTTTGTATTTATGTAAAGCGGTTGGTTCGAAATGACTCCAAAGTAAAGAATGAACACATGAATGACGATATTTTCTTCAATCGATTTAGCAATCATGGACCTTCTTTTACAGAATATCCGCACATAGTATCAGTAGTCATATCAATATTCAAAGATCAGTTTGTGAGTATTCCTTTTTGTTTTGAATGCTCAGGTAAAGTGCAATATTCAAAATTTGCAACCAAATATGCGATTTGATTATTTCTCTATTTTATTATGATTTTTTTCTTTGTTCGTATGCAAATTCGTGTTTCGTTGATTATTATGGTAAACTTCGCCAATGGCCTGGGAGACCTGGGTTCAATCCCAGGTCGAGTCATACAAAAGACTCAAAAATGGTACTTGATGCTGCCTTGCCTAACACTGAGCATTATAAGGTACGGATCAAGGGTAAAGTGGAGCAATCTAGGGAAAGGAGTAGCGCCCTCTCTTACACCTTGGTGTAGTAGCAATCAAAAAGGGAGCCTTTGGGGGTTACCCTCGACTAGGGTCGCCAACTTTACTCCCATTATCTCAAAAGAACACATTTTCTGAAGACACGTGAGTGTTATGTCGCGATAACTTATCCCTGAATATTTTTTTCCTTCTCTTTAGATATGGACTTCTTTTAACACAAAACACAGAATTTTTTTAATTGTTACAAAATAATTTAACAATCTAATCAAAACAATAACAATATAATTTACTTACATTTATGTAAAGGAGTGTATAAGTATATAATTTAATCAAATAAGAAACATTGTGGTTTTAATTATTTTAAATCAGTGTAATCTAATTTAATTATTTTTATTCATCGGGAAATAAATGTAAGCAAATTATACTGTTATTAATTTAAAATTAAACTGAATTTATTTTGATTAATTTACTTAAATTGTTCTGTCTTGCTTCATAAATTTTCGCCTTTGTGTTGAATATTCTATATTAAAAAAGAAAAGAAAATGACGTGTGAACCGAGTAAAACCGATTAAATATTAAATCATCGTAATGTCAGGTCGTGTATTTGGATAATCTTTTCCTTTAAAATGAATAAATTCTAAGTCCAATAGATTCGAATTGATCCATTTCACGGTTATAACATCTCATAAAGCCAGTTAATCAATATTTGTTTTCCGTAACCTTCAATTCTTTTCAATAAAATTTCAGCCACTTGGATTCAAAAGCGATTCATTTTAAATGATTGCATTTATTTTCAACAACAGAAAAAAAAAACTGTGCACATTGAAGATTTGATTAAAGATGATACTATTTACCAACCCCTCCGCTCGGGCAGGATATGACACAAGGTCATTGTTTTAAGCGGAGTTTAACAGGTTTGAATTCAGAGTTTTCCTTCTCCTAGAGTAGTTGCCTCACCAAGGCTGAAGAACCTAGTCTGTCCTACTATTTACCCACAGCTGGAGGAAGAATAATTGGATTCATACCTTCCCCAAGGGTATTAGTGCTATCTGAAATGCAATTAGTCTCGTCCAGGATTTGAACTTGTGTCGCCGTGTCCATTTCCTACGACGATAACGACTACACCACGGGCACCTCCGATTTGTTTAAAGCTGATAGGCAGTAAAAACTTCAGGCAAACTTGATTTACCAGATTTGGTAGTTAATGAAATTGAACACTAGATTGTTAGGATCTCAATTCGTTGACTGAACAACAATTGACTAAACACAACGTTCTTGGAAGAGTGTATCGATTCATCTGTGCACTTACAAGCTAAGTGCATTAATCCCAAAACTACTGTGTAGATAATCAGCATAAAAGTCTTTTAAACATATTTACAATATTTTATAAATATAATAAAAAGGTTAGCTTAGGACATATTTACTTTACAACTTTCCTTTATAAATTGTTTTAAACTGGATTCTGCTACTAAACCGCCTTTCATAGCTACACTGCACACTGACTTCCCAAGCCTGGGCACCTCGGGTGGTGTAATGGTTAGCAAGGTAGAATAGCAAACCTACACGAGTGAGTTCGATTCTCATTGGGTGCCCAATTTATGCGGCCTTGTGCTACATCTAAGCAAAAAGCTTAGTAAATTAACACTGACCTTCCAAGCCTGGCGCTGACTATAGCAGCGGCCGAAATTCGTAAGTAAAAACTAGACAGTAAAAATCAAGAGAAATAAATGACTAGCCACAATTATAACAAGAAACATGGGGAACAGATAAATAAAACTTAAGAACAAGAAGGAAAACAATATCTGCAGCTTTATTCAAAACGTGGGTGAAGACAGTCCGAGAGTCCAAAGGTTTGCAGACAGCAGGAACGCAAAATTAAAATACATATAGAAACACAGAGACATACAAGTGAAGTGCCTAAAAGAAAACGGGGTATGAAAAAAAAAAAAAGAAGGACAAACTGAAACGAACTTCAGTAATGCACAACAAAAGGAGGTACAATTACCTGCCTCAGGGCACCTCTGGTGGTGTAATGGTTAGCAAGTTAGACTAGCAACCCTACACGAGTGAGTTCGAGTCTCATTGGGTGCCCCATTCATTTGGCCTTGTGCTAAATCGAAGTAAAGACCTTCGTAAATTACTACAATTACCTGCCTCAATCCTTCTTTCTTTTTGTCGAGGTATCTTTTTCTATGTCTCAACTCAAAAACCCACCCCTTCACAATGACCAAAAAATGCAACCTTTTTGTCGTTGTTTCCAGTTGAGCCATCCACTTCCTATTTGCAGAGGTGCCAGAGAAATAGCTCTCCTCTTTTCTGCTGGTTCGCTTTTCTGATTAATGTGTATATAAGTAGAAAGGAAGAATTCGTAATAGTTCCGTTCGTAATATATATATATATATATATATATATATATATATATATATATATATATATTTCTAATGAGTGAGAAACAAAAGTAAATTACAAATTTGAAAGGACCAAAAAGGACAAAAGCTATTAGCCTTTGATTTAAAGAGACTCAAACCGATATATTAAAAGAAATGACAATCTCAATAATCAGCTACTTCGAAGATAAGCGATTAAAAAGAAAACTACTCAGGCCCAGTATTGTTAAATTCCCTTGAAAACTTCCAGCATTACAATTTCTTTTTTTTTAAATAGTTTGATTAAATATACGTGTTTTCTACTTAAAAAAAAATCTAAATCTGGATTACCAGTAAGAATATACTGGCTAAGCTAAATCAATACTTCTCCATGAGTAATTGATAACTTGCCTTACTGTCCAAATAGATCACACCATTTTCCTTTTCGAGATAATGCGTGTGCATTCTGGCCGAATCATTTCCTGAGAGTATCATTTAGTTTTTGAGAAAGAAGATGGAGTGTTACGAAATGGGAGAAAAAAGTCAATGATCGCGAGTGCAATTTAAAAAATTGTGCAGAACGAAATAAAAAGTGAAAGAAAAATCTTTAAAACTTCCTTGGAGGATTGTTAAAAAATTAAAATAAATCTCAAGGAAGTTACATTGTCATGAAATGGAAATATGTATGCTTAGAAAGTTGAAATAATAACAAAGGAAAAATTGATAAAGTCCAGTGAATGTAAAAAGTTAACATATCTATTGATATATATCTGAATATTGAAATGAATCAATATATATATATAAAGAGAGAGAGAGAGTCAAATTTCCTATATGAGAGGTGTTCACGTTGTGGATCAAGATATATGAGGTGTCAAAGGAGACAAGGCTGCATAGAATTAAATGCACAGAAACGAAGGAAAAAATTCTTGGTGTTGGGTGAGTGAAAGAAATAAGAAATGTGTGAGAAAAAAAGGTTGAAAGAATGAATACACACGAAACATTGGTGTAAAAAAAAAGAACGGACAGTAATGGCGTTCACTGTGAATCTTTGCTTGCATATAAACTTAAGCACATATTTATTTATAAAAAATATTTACTGCAAATATGAATATGTAAATAAACCGTACGTATCAACTAACAATTAAAAAATCCTGCTATCATTCCAAATCTGAGAGTATTTTCAGACTTGAAAACATGCGTTTTTTTTTAAAGTAAAGAAAACAAACTTGAGAATATGAATGCTTTTAGTAAGTATAACTTAGTTTGGTAAAGGGTCAGAAGTACAAAGCACTTAGCGAGAAGAGAATTTTCTCTCAAAGGTCAGCTAGCCTAGCTCAAAAATACAATATGCGAGCTGTTCAAAACTCACGGTATCTTACATCTGGTATAAGACAGAAAACCTGGCACATTTACTGAGGATTGAATTACTGATATGTGAAATAAGCCCGTTAACCATTACAGCACGATCATGTTCCCTATCCTAAGGATAAGGAAGTACGTGTTGACCCGAAAATCAGAGACAGCACTGTTTAGCTGTTGAAATGGTTGTTTTATGCGCTAGCCTCATCTGCGCACCCATTTCTTTTTGAGTCACACTTGTAATTTTCCGAAACACGTTTGAACAATGCGGGGAAAGGTTTTCTCAAATCTTACTCTATTTTATTTATTTCTATGAGGATTTTTTCAAAAATATTTTGTAGCAGGCTAGTTATCGAGGAAGCCTGGTTAAATACATCTGCTGTTCTTGACAATCTGGGCTAAAAGAACTTACTAGCTACTAGAAAGCCAAATCTAAGTTTTTAAACATTTCATCTACTTATAAAAAAAAAAAAATTCGGTACTATGTTTGCTGGTAATGTTTTTATTTTTAGTTTTAGATTCGCTGGTAGTATCTGCAGTTTCTGCCATTTATTTCATTTTATAAATCATTGTCAAACATTATTATTATTACCGTCTGTACATTGTATATAAATACATACATACATGCATACATCTCTCTGCATGCATATAGGAACCTCCCATTGATTAATTGTAAGTACATTGTGCAATCCATTGTTATTTGGTGAATTTTATATATCAGACCTAAAGTTGGGATTCAGTATATAGGGCTGAATTTCGGAACCCTATTCATTAAACAAAAAATACATGATTAGCAATATTTTAATGTAAAAATTAAAGCACGTTAAAAAAGACAGAGAACAACATATGTCTTCAAAATTCCATAAATTAATGATTTCAGGATCATAAATCAAAGATCGATCTATTCATGAAATCGATTTATACACGAGTATATACGGTATCTTGAATGATATTTTATTTTATGTTAACTCTTAGTTGTTACTGCAACTCTCTTGCATTGACAGTCTATGTCATCAAGTGATATGAAGCAGTGGTTTAGTAGCCTTCGTAAAAAAAAATTGTAGCAAATAATTCTATTTTTTATGTATTCAATAACAACTTAATTTCCAGTCTGATTGTTACATTATAAAATTTTTATATCCAAAAAGATAAAAATCTGACTGACAAGTTGATTAGAATGAAACAAATAATTAATTTTATTCAGAGAACACATTTTGATGATTAGGTCATTTCAATTAGTTATAGTTTCTGTTCATTTCCTTCCAGCCAATCAAGCTTATTTTAATTCATTCTTTTCGTTTTATTCTTTTATTTCTATTTTTGGTGTTTTATATTTTAAATCTGTACTGTTATATTATTTTTCCTGAATTGAGTTATTCAACCATCACCATCTTAAAGGTACAATATTGTTGCAGCATTGTCGCATGCTAATCTTTATTATTATTAGCAGTACTAATCCCTATAACATACGCTTTTTAAGGTGGTCATTGATGTTCATGAAATGCTTTGTGTGACGCTCATTTCATTTATACAAAAGAAATTCAGGATAGACGGCATTGCTCATGATCTGATTGTTCTTGTTTGACCTTTTGGTAAACATTTCCATCTTTTCTCATGGCTACATAGAGCTGGCCATGTAAAAAGAAATCACTTTTTAGCTAGACGCCGGTTTTCGACAGAATTTCCCACTGCATTTTTTCCCAGTCATACCAATACAGACATAAACTGCATATTGTCTCCGTTGCATGCTGCAGGCAAATGTAGGACATTGAAGACAATGAGAATATGCGGGATCATTTATGACTTGCCTGCATGTCGTCTAGTTACTAGTTCGGCCTCAATCATGTGGTCCAGCAGATTCATGATTATGTAATCACTGACATTGCATCGTTCAATGGATTATTTACTTTTATTTTACATCATAAATGGAGACACGTTTCTTTTTAATACGAATCGATAAGTGAAAATTAACGTTATCATACAGAAAACGATTATTTGAACTAAAAGCAGTATCTTAGAGGTTGCATTCAATTAGAAGTATTAGAAATGGACACGGCGACACGAGTTCAAATCCTGGACGAGACTGATTGTATTTCACATCGCACTAATACCCTTGGGAAAGGCATGAATCCAATAATTCTCCCTCCAGCTATGGGTAAATAGTAGGGCAGACTGAGTTCTTCAGCCTTGGTGAGGCAACTAGTGTAGGAGAAGGAAAACTCTGAATTCAAACCTGTTGTGGAGGTGCCCGTGGTGAAATGGTTATTGTCGTAGGAAATGGACACGGCGACACGAGTTCAAATCCTGGACGAGACTGATTGCATTTCACATAGCACTAATACCCTTGGGAAAGGTATGAATCCAATCATTCTCCCTCCAGCTATGGGTAAATAGGAGGGCAGCCTTGATAAGACGACTAGTCTAGGACAAGGAATACTCTGAATTCAAACCTGTTAAACTCCGCTTAAAAATTGACCTTGTGTCATATCCTGCCCGAACGGAGGGGTTGGGTAAATAGGATTAGAAGTATTAGAAAAGAAGAGGTTTTAAAGTTTTAATTTTCGGTTATTTATCGCTTTTACATACAGTAAATAACGATCATATATACGGTTTATTTACATATTTTTTCCCGAATAACAAGGGAAAAAAGTGAATAAAAAGTGTCGTACGAAATATGGTTTCAGGTTCGTTTTGAAATATCCCTAAAGATCTCAGATACCATCGAAAATCCTCAGAAATTGATAAATCTTTTCTAGGTCAAGCGGCTGTAGAGAGAGAAATGAATCCCACCTTAGCGGCTTGAAACCTAGAAGTGACAGGGAGATCTAAGGAAATACAAGAAGAGATAAAGCTCTCTGCATCCCGTGATGATTTCCGAGGGAATGGCTGGAAACTGGACATGAAAGAGACATTATTCTACTGCTAAAGGGCAATGAGAGAGAGAGAGAGAGAGAGCGAGAGAGAGGGAGAGGGGGAGAGAGAGGGGGAAAGAGAGAGAAGGAGAGAGAGAGGGGGAGAGAGAGAAGGAGAGAGAGAGGGGGGAGAGAGAAGGAGAGAGAGGGGGAGAGAGAGAGGGAGAGAGAGAGAGAGGGAGAGAGAGAGAGAGAGGTCCAACCTACAAAAGCATTTTGAGCTGTATCAAGGATGGCCCTAACAAGTTCTGAAAGTTTGGTTATAATTAAGGTATATATCAGATGAACCTTAGCTGTATTGAAGGATTGACAGTTATTGCATTAAAGTAACACTGATAATTATAACTTCGTGTTTTCTTCTGTAGTAGACGCTGAACTATCCTCAATTTCTAGGACATATATCTTTATTGAGCTCTAACGTATGTAAACATAACCATATGCTTTTTAAGTGATTCAATAAAATCATATTCACAATTCTTTTAAATTTTTATAAATTGACCTAAAACGAATTAATACATGTGTAGGTGCGGGCGTGTGCGCATGCGTGAGTGTCTATAAACTTTAATTTTTACTATCTATATTTTTACTAATTATATTCTTGTCTTTTGAGTAGGTCACACTTACAGTTATATATATATGCAGTGTCTGCAACTTTTTAATATGAAAATAAACACTTTAACTAAGGAGAGAGAGAGAGAGAGAGAGAGAGAGAGAGAGAGAGAGAGAGAAGTTGTGGAAAGAAGGGAGGAGAAGGTGAAAAGAAGAAAGAGTATTGTTCGAATAGGAAAAGAGGGAGTGAAAATGTGAAAATGTATGAAAATAAACACTTTAACTAAGGAGAGAGAGAGAGAGAGAGAGAGAGAGAGAGAGAGAGAGAGAGAAGGTGTGGAAAGAAGGGAGGAGAAGGTGAGAGGAAGAAAGAGTATTGTTCGAATAGGAAAAGAGGGAGTGAAAATGTGAAAATGTATGAAAATAAACACTTTAACTAAGGAGAGAGAGAGAGAGAGAGAGAGAGAGAGAGAGATAGAGAGAGAGAGAGAGAGAGAGAGAAGGTGTGGAAAGAAGGGAGGAGAAGGTGAAAAGAAGAAAGAGTATTGTTCGAATAGGAAAAGAGGGAGTGAAAATGTGAAAATGTATGAAAATTAATTAAAAGATTTTTTTAAGAATTATTTTTTGCTACTGTAAACGCAAAACTATATTAACATTAGATTTTATTATTGCTATGTATAGATTATATATGATATGTTATATCAGATTAAGATATGGCTTTCAATCAAAGAATTATTTACATCTGATTTTTTGCTCTAGAAACCGAAATTATCAAGTCTTATGAAATCATTTTAAAATTCCTTCTGATTCAGTAACTTCTATTAAACACGTCTATTAAATACATAAAGCATTGAAAACCATTCATTTTAATGCTATATATTCCATGCATACTTTACTGGAATATGGATTTATCCAACCCCTTAGCAAAGAGGAGAATTCGACGCAAGGTCAATTTATAAAAAAAAGATCACAGCTGTTTTTTTTTCCTATATTATTAATGTGGCCCTACTTTTTATTTATATCTTGTAAGTGGAAGAAGGAATTTATTCATGCTTTATCCAAAGGATAGCCTTGAATTGGAATGCAAACAGCCTTTTCAAGGGTTTGAACACGGTTCACAGAATCCATTTCTTGCAACAATAACCGTTACGCCATTACTCGTTCACATTGATTCATAGAGTAAGATGCGCAATAGTAGTAATTTACGAAGCTCTTTGCTTCGATGTAGCACAAGGCCAAATGAATGGGGCACCTAATGAGAAAGATGCGCAGTATATTTATTTCGATTTCATAATGAAAGAGAAAGTATGCCATTATGTTGCCCAGTCGGCTGGGGCTGTAGAATACACCGACTGCTTCTCTGCAGAGAGGTAAGACCGCCCCCACCCCAACGAGTGTCCTGATATGACACTAAACAATCTGATGGTGAGGTTACAGCAGTGCTGGAGCTTTGGGGAATGTGGAGTACCCCTTCATTGCCATCACTCCCAGGTCCACTCTGGCCCGGAGTGGTAGCACCTGATAGGGCCCTATCTATGGGTTAAATAGAACTAACAGCATACTTAGGCTAAACTGAATTGTTTCAGTAAACTGAATAGCTTGAAATAGAAATGATTTTGACAATTAAACTGTACTTACATTTAAACTGCGTGCTTATGCTTAACTGAATTATTTGAACTAGAACTGTTTTTGACATTAAAACTGTATTTACACTTAACTGAATTGTTGCATATAACTGCTTGAATAGTTTGAAATGGAAATGTTTTGACAATTAAACTGTGTACTTATGCTAAACTGAATTGTTTTAAATAGAACAGATTATTTACATAAAAATGGATTTGGCATTAAATAACCTACAATGGTTAATATGCCATAAAACCCAACCCAACCCAGCCCATGCCAGTATGCTTGTATTTTGTAGAATTTCAAAAGGTCCAGTGTGTAAATGATAAATGCAAATAACTGAAAAGTCAATAAGAAATTGTATTTGCATATTATTTTATTAAGTTAATATTGTTCAATTAAAACAATAACATTTTTAATTTACCCGAGTGGCGTTTAACCGATTTAAACATTTTTATTTTTTGTCCAGTTTGTTAATCCTTATCTAGAAAATCATCAACTTGAAGAATTATCTGTGAATCTAATTAGTAATGTTTGATCAAACGTGAAAACTTATTTTAATAAAGCACATCATTAGAAGAGAATAGTTAATTTAAAAAAGCAAACAATTCCTTTTTTCTTTTGATGTTTGGGCATTTGATTTTTTTTAGATAAGCCACATATTGCAACAATATAACTTTTCTTATTTTGCCCAGTCGGCTGGGGCTGTAGAATACACCGACTGCATCCTCTACAGAGGGGTAAGACGAGTGTCCTAGATATGACACTAAACACTCTGATGGTGAGGTTCCAGTAATGCTGGAGCTTTGGGGAATGCAGATCACCCCTTCATTGCCATCGTTCCCTGTTCCACTCTAGTGGAAGCCCTTCATAAGGTCCTATCTAATATGGGTCAAATAGAACTAAAATGCGTACTTATGCTAAACCGTGTACATATGCTAAACTGTGTACTTATGCGAAACTGGATTATTTAAAATAGAACTGTTTTTGATATTTAACAGTGAATAAACAAAAAACTATACTTATACTAAACTGAATTGTTTGAATTAGAACTGTTTGACTGAACTGAATAACTTGAAATAGAAATGTTTTGGACCATTAAACAGAGTTTTTACGTTTAAACTGTTTATTTGTGCTAAACTGAATTGTTTGAAATCGAACTGATTTTGTATGCTAAACTGAATTGTTTGAAATAGAACTGATGATTAGAATAAAAATGGATTTGGAATTAAATAACCTACAAAGGTCGATTTGCCATAAAACCCAACCAACCAACCATACAACTTTCCTTATTGTTTGTTGTTATAGATATATTTACGCGTAATGAAACAGAAATCATGGAAGGGAACTTAACAGTTATCCTAGTTGGGAATAGAATCGCTGACCCGAGTTCAAATCTTCGACAAAGCTGTTTGCGTTTCTCTTCTTGCTAATACCCTCGAGAGAAGAATGGATCCATTAGCTATCCACCAAAATATGGGCAAATGATATGGATGACTGGGCTCTTTACCCTCGGTTAGGCAACCAATTTGGGAAAAGGAAAGTTCTGAATTCATACCAGCTTTACACTGCTTGAATTCTTGACTTTGTGATACATCTTTCCCTCGGTGGAAAGAGAGAGAGAGAGAGAGAGAGAGAGAGAGAGAGAGAGAGAGAAAGAGAGAGAGAGAGAGAGAGTGTGTGTGTGTGTAAATACATACTGACATCTCCACGAAGAGAACCACTTTCTTCCGTTGGAATGCACTTGTTAAGATTAAGACCATTCCCGGGAAAGAATGAGAATGCACACCAATTATATCTCAACATCAAAAGGTCTGTAGAGGGCAGACAAACAAGATCTTCCAAATTATCAATATGGATATCACGTTTGAGGTCACGGGGACGTAAATATAATGGATTTTTACCTTGTACCAAAAGGAGTAAGTCCATCTGGAGATAATTCAAGTCAACATTAAATAACAATCAGTTTCATATCTCTAGAACCGTAGAATTCTTTATAAATCTTTGTAATATTCTTACAGTTTTATTTCAAAGAAATAAATAGTTTTCAAGTCAAACGCCCGATAAAAGTATATTTGCAATTCTGTTACATTTTGATATATTTATTTAATAGGCTTATGTAAGTGTGTGCGCACACGTGTGTATATATGTGCGTTTGTGTTTGTGATTGCGTATATATAAGCACAAATACGTATTCGTAAACATTGCTGTATACGTAACCAAATGATTATATATATATATTTGCTCCAATAAAATAAATTCATGATCCGAATATAAACATATGCAACACTCTCTACGCCTGCATCTATATCAAAATAGACATTGTACGCGCATATATATGTGCACCATTATATATATATATATTAGAAAAAAACTCAAACCTGGTTAAGTTGTCATCATGAATTTATTTCGCAGGAGTATATAATGATACTCTCCGTCTCGTCAGATGACTTTTTACATGTTAGACTTGAGATTGTGGAAGAGTAAATGTGGAGTTACAGTTCATATGTGTACGAGAAAGAAGGAAAAAA